>VZTB01002523.1:268983-284574 GCA_013397245.1 Thryothorus ludovicianus
TACTCCTTACAGAGCTGCAATGGGAAAAGATGAGGCAGGCTTATGTCTCCTGACTCCTATTATTTTGGCTGTAATTTAACCTGTTTTTCTCTGCCCTGTTCCAAGCAAGGGAAATCAAATCCATCTTTGGCAGAAAATGTTTCAGGAAAGGGCTTTGTTGTAAGGAAAGACTGTACCAACTTCACCTTAACTTCTACTGTGTGGTGGTTTTGGTTCGCCAATTTGAAGTTTCCCAACTTAGTGCAAAGCAGGCTTAAACTTGAAAGGCATAAAGAAAGATATTTGAAGTTCTCATCCCAAAATGTTTATTCATAAACCTTTTCATTAGTTTAATCATATGTCAATACTAAAAACAGGGCAATCCAGGCCAAACCAGAACATGCTGCCTTTTTTTTTTTTTAATAGTTGATCTCATGGTTTTGGAGAAAATACCAAACTGTTGGTCTTGTGTTGTGGGGTCCTTGCTGTGTTGGCAGTGCAGTTCCAGTGGGATGTGCCCTGTTGTGCTCCCCACGGTTCCCCTGGTGTGCAGGGACCAAGGGACCAGCGTGGCCCCTGCCCATCAGTCTCTTGGTTGAGAAAATTGTCTGAGGTACTTTTTGAAACTCAGAGAGGTGTTTTGGGGGTGTTGAGCCTGTTTGCTGGTCTGTGGGGGTTTTCATGGTCATGGCTTTTTGGTTTGGGGTTTTCTTGTGAGGTTTGCTGGGTTTTTTGCAGAGTCACAGTGAGGACTCTCTGTGTGAGGTAAGAGGGCAAAGCTCATTTGAGAACACCACTGTAAACAATTCTCCCTTACACCACAAAACCTGCCAGCCCTTCAGAGCTGCTAAGTGTTCAGGGATAGGTCTTTTTCTGAGCATCCAGCTTGAAACATCCTGAAATTATTTGATTATAGGGTTTTTTTCTGATAGTCAGCTTTTTTTCATGAAATCTCTGTAAATAAACCCAAGATCTGGAACCACCTCGAGCTGCTAGCCAGCTCCAACAACTTCTTGGAACTGTGGGATGGAAGACAGGAAGGTTGTGTAACAGGAGAACATGCTCTGTATATGTTTCCCACTACAAAAGAAATAAGAGAAATTAGACCAGTGGCTTGGTAAATTGTATGAAAAATAGACCTTGCTTGCTAATAGACTGTGAAGAAACTGATGTAGTGAAGATGATCTGTAATATTTCATATTTCTCTGAGGAGAAAAAATGATAAACTTGATGGTGTGTGATTTATTCGTGTTTCTGAACATAAAGAATAATCTCAAAGTCAACTGTCTGTTTCACACTCCGAGGCCAGGAGCAGGATTTACGCTGGGATTTGGCAGCTGGGGTTTGTTGTAAGGACTGCGGAGGAGGGACCTGGTGATTAATGATAGAGCTGGAAAAGTCTGCAGATGGGATGGTTATGCAGAGACTGCAGCCTTTTCCATGTGCCTGTTTTACTGCCTCAAAAAGCATGATAAATATGTTAGATTTGTTGGTGTTTGTTTTGGTGGTTTGTTGGGGTTTTATGGGGTTTTTTTCCATCGCTCCTTCCTTTTGCTCCCATTCTCTTGGCACATTCAGGGGTTTGCCCCTCACTGCAGTCTTGGCACTCGATTCATGCTGTGTTTCTCTGCTGGGATGCTTTTTGAGCCAAAGCATAATGTAATTTAAAAATTCAGTGAACAGTTTCCTAGGACCAGAAGGGTTGTTTTCCTTTGTTCAGCTCTGAAAGAGTGGATCTTCATCTGGTTCCTGAGAGACGTCCATGGTTCAGAAAAGATCACAACTTCTTTTGCTTCTTGGCCTCAGGACCAACTGCTGTGATCATGGTCTTGAGGATGAAGTACATGAAAGCAAAGACCTTTGAAATCTGACATATTCTGCAATAGAAGAAAAAAGGAGAAAAAACCCAAGCCCAAGCTGCAGAGAATGCCATAGAAGGTAGGCTATACAGGAGGACATGTGCTTTCTTAGGATATCATGTATTGAGGGAAAAACGTGTGCACAGAGGCTTTTGTGTTCTTCAAGTATGTGCAGTGTATTTGTACCCACAAATTTTCACCTTCCAAATATGTATTAAATTGTAGTCACTGTCTGAACAAGGATGGACTTATAGAAACAATAAAATTGTTGGGTAGAATCATACATAGATGAAACAAGGTTATGGTGGAGAAAGACCAAACCCAAACTGTAGACTGCAGCAGTTTATGATTTACAGTGAACTGTCTCCTAAGAAAGGAGGGACAGATAATAGATTTTGAGTAGACTTTCCTCAGCTCATGAAGAGAAAGCATGACAGAAATTGCTAAGGTGTTTGAGAGACAAGATGACAAGCAGCCATTCAAAACTTCACTCTTTGGGTGTTGACATAATGCAAACTGTGGTTAGGTGAGCAGTTGGAGTGTGACATAATAGTGCTGGGTTTTGAAGGTTGTGAAAAGTGAGAGAAACCCAAACCTCCTGATAATGCTGTGTGTGTATTTTTCAGTGCCTGCAGCCTTGTTCTGAAAAGGGCAAGTTCACAGATGTTAGGGCCAGAGGGCAGGCAGTGGGCTATGAAACCTTCCACCTTTTGGGTCACTAGTTCAAAATTACCCTGCTCCATCTGAAAGTCATTGCCATCTGGTGGGTGGCTGCAGGCCAGCATGGAATAGATGAATGGCATCAGGCCAAGCACAGGCAGCAGCAAAGGTGGAGCAGACAGCAGGACCTCCTCTGATGGGCCTGAGGTTAAAGGGGGTAAATGACCCCCTGTGCCCCAGAAGAGGCTCAGTGGCCAAGCAGAGGGTCCCCGGGAGGCAGAGAGGAGCTGCTGCATTTTAATTGGGGTGGATGGCAAAGAAGCAATTTGATGTCTAAGGCACGTCCTTGTAACACACTCCTTCAGCATTAGGTTAAGGTACTTTTTACTCTGGATGCATGTGTGTCTTTTACAAATAAATATTATTTAAAATTGGGAAAATGAAGGAGAAAATAGCATGCTTAGGGCACACAGAGTGAATTGTGTAAGTGCATGTGTCTTTCACATGCAGGGTGCTCACAGGTGTGTTAGTTGAGCAGGTAATCTGTTCATTTCTCACATTTTCTAGTCAGAGTTCTTTTGCTGCAGGGTGCCCACTAAAGAGACCTTGTCTATAAGCACTTTTAAGTGACAGCTGGGAGACGTGCAGCATGGGTTCATTTGTTTATTCTTATCTAGTAGCCCCCGAACAAACTGATGAACACTTTGATTTGACAAGGTCGTACTGAGGATTTGTGAGGATTAACCTATATGTGGCATTTACTGAGAGATCAGACAGGTCGTGAAGATTGGCATTAGGGAGTCTAAGAAGATCCTTTTCCCCTCCCCTCTCCCCTGAAAGCCTCAATCCAATTATTGTCTTATTTTTTGACTCAGTAAAAGGGAAATGAGCTTGTGCCATCCTTCAGGAGAGGAGTGGATGGTACTGTGACACAACAAGAGCAGGGTGGGGCTGTCTGATGATCTGCCTTCCTGGGCTCTCACCTGATGGTGTGAGATTATTCACACAGTTGTTGGAATCATGGCTTCTAATGGCCTTTTCAGCTTCCATCAGCTGCCTCCTCTTGGGAAGGGAGAAGAAGTTATCTTTGTGTGTTGGATGAAGCACTGACATAATGGATATTATTATTTACACTTGTGTGTTCGGAGATAACAGTGGAGTTTGAGGAAATGCCTTTGAAAGTGCCTATAAAAACACCCCCATCTAATTTCATGAAACTCATCCTCCCTTGTGGGCAGATGAGGATCTCTGTGCAGAGAGCACAGCCAGGCCCTGGCTCCCTGCACCCAGGACCTTTGCACTGTGTCTGAGGGAGGGACAGGGACAGGGACAGGGACAGGGACAGGGACAGGGACAGGGACAGGGACAGGGACAGGGACAGGGACAGGCTTTACCTGCACCTTTCCTGGTGTTCACTGCAGATTCCAGAGCAGTGCTCCACAGCCATCTCTCATATCAGCAGCTCCATTTCTGTCAGGACATTTCTTATTTACTGTTGCTTCTTCCTGCATGCAGGAGCACTGAAATGCCTTTTGCTGAGTGATGTTTAGTGCAGCCTGTTTATATTTCTGTAGCTCTGCAAACACTGACTGCTTTATTGTGAGAGTGCTCTGCCTCTCCTCTGCCAGAGCAAGATGTCCCTCTGAGGAGCTTGGCAATCTTTTGCACAGGCTGGGGAGGGGCAGGGTGGTTTTGTAACTGCCCAGGGGCACCATGGCAGGAGAGCCTTGACATGACTGAAGTAGGGGTGTGTAAGGAACTAGGGCACACAGGGCGTGGCAAACACTTTCATCCTGTAGAAAACAAACCAAAAATTCAGACTTTACACTTTGATTTAGAAGGTCTGAGTACCAAACTCATGAAATCTCAGGGAAACCAGTGGAAGGGGTTTCTTCCTGATTTGTGGTGCTGTGTCACCGCTTGAGTTGTGCTTTACTCCTGGAGGTCTCTCTGGGGTGGTGGTCACTCACCAGGGGTTGGGTTGCAGGAGAGGATGGTGCTCCCTGAGGTCTGACCCATGAAATCCTCATGGTGAGGGGTAGGACCAGTAAGAAGGGATGTAGCTGCAGGAGGATGGATGGATGGATGGATGGATGGATGGATGGATGGATGGATTTATTTACTGAGCTATGCTTGACCTCTGGCTCCCAAACTGTAGGATTTGTGAGCACTCCAAATTCTATTATCACTGATGGGGGGTTAATGATTAATTTATTCTTTAATCAAAACTAATTAAAAATAATTTTGAAGAGTAGGAAGCTGTTCATTAGGATGCAAAGAAGGAAATGACTACATAAACTGGGCTGTGAGACAACCCCTAAACCCAGATCTTTGCTTTATTGCTGCTGCTGACTGAAGAAGCCAGTTCCAAACTGCACATCTGCTTTACAGCCCTGCTGGTCAGGGGCTCTGGACTCCAGGGAATGCTGCTGGCACAAACCCCTGGTGAAGGGCAGGAACAGGATCTCCTGGGCTCAGTTCTGCTCTGTGTGTATGGTCCTGACCAGCCTTGGCAGCCCTGATTTTTATATTTCATCACATTTTGCCATGTGTCACAGGGCAGAGCTGCAAGGGAGCCTCCCACCTCTGCCTTCGGCAGAGTTTGGTTTGTGTGATGTGTGGTGTCCCATAGGAAGTTACAAGGTTACACCAGAAGGAACAAGATACTGGCTCAATTTCTTTGCCTTTTTTCCTTTCTCCAAATGAGAGCTGACAGGTTTGGGTTTGTTTCCAGCCAGAGCTGCCACAGGGTTCGGTTTTAGTGTTGGCTGGCCCTGCTCATGTTGTGGTGTGTGTTGGAGCTGCATATTCCAATTAACTTTTTATGGCCCTGCACAAAGGGGAGATAAGTTAATGTGAACCAAATGTGTGGTTAGCACCGTGGTACCTGCTGCTCCTTTCAGGGAATCCAGATAACAGCACTTTTGGCTCCAGAGAAGGGACAGAGTAATTGCAAGTCAGAGCTTTATAAGAGAAACATTGAATGGGATAGTTTAAGACAGTTTCCAATCTCAAAGAAATGCAGAGCAGATACATGACCCCAAAAAATCCTGCAAGGTTTCTGAAATGTATTCAGAAAATATATTAAAACCATACTGTGAGTTGTTTGAACAAATCAGGGCTTTCCCCAAGAGCTTTCTGCACCTCCAGTTTCATCCCTCTGACTTCAGCAGGAGCCCTGAGCCCATGGGAGTGTGCAGAGCTGCTTTGTGTGAGCCTGTGCCAGGCAGACACTTTGCCCAGGAAAGGACTGGGCAGCCTGGTGTGGGCTGGGGTGTGAATTGGAGCATCCCAGCATGACTGATGGTTGAATTCTCTGTGGCAGGGCTTTAATGTGCTGAAAATACTGCCTGTATCCTTCCTGGTTACTTCTGAACATAAAGGGATGCTGAGTGAAATGATCATTTTCTACCTAATAAAAATCCCAGTGAGAAAAATGTTGATGTTTTCTATGTGTCACCTAGTTCCTGCTCTCACTCACCTGTCTGCTCTTTCTTTATCATTTTAATAGTCAAAGATGCAGTAATGAAGGATGATCAGCCTTAAATCAATTAGCAGAGCTGCTAGTTAATGCACTGTGATTTTCCTCGAGTGAGGAAGCAGGTTTGAAGAGTGGCATGAGATGAAATAGGAAGCAAATTACCTTCTGCTTTCTTAAGGATGCTGTGAAAACCAATATTAAAATGCTTGTTTATTCTCAGCCCCTACCCCCCACCTTGTGACAGCTGTTCTTAACTCTTCTAAAAAGTCATAACCATCCTCTTTATGATCTATTCCTTTTTATAACATTTATGTTGCAGGGAAAGTTGTCTAGTTGTTTTAGTGATGCCTGGCTTCTCCTGGCTCTGCTATTGTCTTTGGCCCTGATTCAGCAAAGCACTTAAGCATATGATTATCTTTACTTTTATGGGATGGTACATGTGTTTACAGCTAAGCATGTGCTTAAGTGCTTTGCTGAATCAGAGATTTTGTCTGTAACCTTGGATTTATGTCTCAACCTATTCACAAGTAAAATGAGCTTAATGGTTACCTCTAGTGATACTATGAGATGCAAAGAAAACACAGAATGGCTCTAATTCCTTTCACATACAGATAAACCCAAATGCCCAATATATTATATATTGCTTTGTTTCAGTATAAACAAGCCTGGAGTGGGTTTCTCTAGCTGGAGCCATCCAGACATTTCTGACATTATCAGTAATCCATTATATTTATTGTTCCCTATGGGTTTGTTGTTCTTGTCTTCACTGTTTTTGTCAAAACAACCCTCCCTTGCCTTTGGTTGTGTTTTCAGACACTTAGGTATGTATATATAAAACTCTGATTTCAAGTCCAGACTTTAGAACTACAGCTTCTCTGAAATAAGTAAGGGTTGTGCATCTAAATCCCATTGTCAGCTTTGAGCAAACCACCCTCTGGATTGATAATAATCTGCTGGGATTGGGTTGTGGTGCTTTGATTGATATGGCAGGAGAAGTGACTTTAAATCCTTCCCAAAAAGAACCAAAAAACAACAACCCAATTTTCTTCTCTGGTTGGTTTCCAGCACATTTTGGAGGTGCCTGAGGAGAGTTTTACCACAGGAACAAACAAGGCAATATTCTGCTGGAAGCAGCAATTCCCATTACTTTAGAGAAGGGCACATTCCTACCTTATTGTAACATTTTTTTTCCACTTTTAGGCATAATAACCAAAAAATGCCAGATTGCATTTTAATGATACCTGTGCACCAAGGTGTGACCCTGTGCTTCAGCAGTGCCAGAACTCCTGAGAAACCACAGAGCTTTGACTTTGGGTCACACTGGCACTCCCCAGGCCTCTCTGTGGGGCTGTGCACACAAAGTCTTTTTTAATCCCATCCTAAAAGCCCTGTGTACAACAGGAGGTTGTTATTGCCCTTTATTATGATTTCCTACTCCATGTTCTTAAGACAGGCTTTGCTGCCAAGAACACAGACAACTTTTAGTGTTTTGCAGTACTTTTCAAACCTATTACAATCCGAGTTCCCTTTGAGGAAGGGTATAACTTTTAATGGGTAATTCTTTTTCAAAGCCTCAGAATAACATTTTCTGTCTTGTTCCACATCCAGTGTGTAGAGTTGAAAATCTTCAGAGAAGGTCAGATTTTACATTACTGCTTTTTGAAGAAGTATTAATTTTAGTATTGAGCTCATGATCTTCATACACAGCCATTTGCATTTGGGCTTTTCAAATGTTTGGGGTTATATATATTTCTTTCTGGATAGAAAATAATTAGTTAAATTCTGTCTCTTGACTGGATCATAGATGAAGTGTAATGGCAATTTGGAATATTCCCTAGAGAAACTTCATTCCAGCTGTCAGACTCATCAAGTAGATTTTATCATACAGAGAGAACTGTTTGGGAATCCTTTTCATAAAATAAAAAACAATGCTGAGAAATCATTCAAATAACAATGAATGTTTAAAGAGAAACAGGTATTCTATGGAAAATTGGGTATGTTATGCATGTTTCAAAAAGTATAACTTTAAATACTGAAATTTTACAGACTGAAAAAGAGCTGCTGTTTTGAAAGTTAGAGTTTCAGGGAAGTTTGGCACTAATACAGGCACAAGGACTGTTGTTGCACTGGAATACCCAGGCTCAGCACTTCAATCTGCCTTGGGGACTTAAACCCTCACTTCAATAAAGTTAAATTATTGTACAATAAATAGAGATAAAAAATGAGCATGCTTAATGCAGAACTGCAAGACTCAAGTTCTCTGTTGTCTATCAAGAAAACCAAGATTAATTGAAGAGCACTCTAAAAATAAACTCCCTGGATCCCCTGTTTGGATTCCAATAAACAGGGAAGCCGGGAGAAGGGGTTGGGATGTTTGCCATCTGTGCCAGGCAGGTCTGAACCCTCCCTTCCTTCTCCACTTGGATTTCTCATTTTTCTCATTTTTCTCAGTTTTCTGAGCATCCCAACACTTGGGACAGGATTTGGAGAGGCCAACTCCACCCCTCAGAGCTTGTGGTTTCCCACCTGGGGATGCCATGGTTTTGTGTCCAAGCCAGAGCAGCCCTGGGTGAGAGGAGTTTCACCCTTGGGGGTATTAAGCTGATTTCTTGCTTATTCTTTGTGGATTTAAATGCTGAATCTTAAAAGCTTTGAGACCAAGTGTGTGCAGTGTGCTGGGGTATTAGAAGGCACTCAAGGGCTTTCTCAGGAAAACTCAAGGAAGTTGCATGTGTCATATCCACGTGAGATACGGATGAATCTTGTGTAAGTGATGTAATAAAAGAAAAATCAAACTTCTTTTTGCCTCTCCCATTAAGCTGCAGTTTCTAAAAGCCAGGTCAGTATAGTCTTTGTAATATGGGGCTTCAGAAGAAAACTCAGGCTAACAGAATAGTACCAAAGTTTCAGGAGCTTTTAATCCTCTCTTCAATAATTACCAAGAATTTCAGTTACACACACGTAGGGATCAGCACGAATCATTTTCTGCAAGTGACATCTGCCAGATACTGGATTGCCTGATGGTTTTTGGTTGTTAGAGTTTAGGAACCAGTGGTTATCTCCTTGGTCCTGGCTGATTTCCCCCTGGATTTCCCAGCCCTCCAACTCAGGGTGCTCTGCAGCCAGTGCTGCCCATGACATGGGTGCCTCTGTCCTGTTTGCCCTCTTGCTGCAGGCAGAGATGTTGCCTGAGCAATGTGAGGGTAATTTCTGATGTGTGAAATGCCAGTGCAGAAAGGGCAGAGTTATTTTCAGGTTAGGGCTTGGCTGTAAGAAGACTCTTAGGAAGTTAGGCTAAGAAGTGTGATTTACACAGAAGTGTGCTGGCAAATCCACGTTAAGCTCCTTGGTGGACCCTTACCTAAGTTTAGAACAGTGTTAATTCAGTTTTATTTATATCCTAAATAACTTTCACATTAGTCAGGTATTGTCTTGCAGTGTAGTTGGGATCATTTAAGAAATTACCTATTCCCAGCTGGCAGTTTCCACCCATGAAGCCATTCCAGGTTGTTTCAGGTTCAAGAAAAAACATTTCTGCCCCATTTTCATATCTTGTGTTTCCCCATGCTGATACTTCCATTGGTGCTATAGTCCAAGAACCTGCAGAAATAGGGAACAGCCATTTCCTTATTTCTCTATACTTCTTGCTTTTGACAGGCCCTGGAAGAGCTGCTTCTCCCACCCCTCGCTGTCTTGGCCCAATGGCTGAATTGAAAGATTTGGCAGCACAGCTTCCAGCCCTGCTCTGTGGGGAGTGAGACAAGTTCCCTCAGGCTGCTGTGAGGGTGATGAGCTCTGACCTGTTCCCTTTCCCTCTGGAACAGGCCAGTGGGAGCAGCTGTGTCCAGCTGGTCACTCACTTCAGGAGTGAGTAACTCCTCACCCTGCTTGGGTTGCAGCCCAGGAAATCTCTAGCCAGAGGAAGGCTGCTCTCCTTAGCAATTGTGTCTGCACAGGGGTTTGTAGCACTGTTCAATTAACACACTTCACAAGTTTATTCAGATTAACTTCCAGTTTGTAAGTGTGAAAAGCAAGCCCTTGATGACACCTGACTGTGCAGTTCAGGGCTGTTTGCTGGAGCCAGTGCTTAGGTAATTGATATGGTTGCACTTTCACTCATCAGTAAGCATTCAGCTACAAGGACCAAGTTAGAATACATTTCTTTGTCCTCTCCAAAATAGAAGAGAATTTTACACCTTTTTGACTGTCATTCAGCTGTGTGTTATAGCTTTCTGGTGACGCCAGCTAGAACTAATTTTAATCTTACCAAGCCTGCCAGAAGATGAGTATTTTTGACATAGGAGTTCCAGGGCGCCTAAAGGAATTAAGTTCTTTATAAAGACCTGTTTTCTTATTTACACCTGTCTACTTTGAGAATATTTTTAAGTGCCTCAATTTGTTTATCAAGTGCAGAACATTTGTTCAAAACAATCTCTGTAAGAGTATCGCAGTCTATTAAAAATTCTACCATTTTAGGTGAGAGAGTTGTTAAAGTGAAGAATTTGGAGTATTAAGAGCTGTCACAGCCAGGTGTCAGAGCCTGAGTGTCAGTGAGTCTCATCACTCCTGGAGTGCAGGATGACAGGATTGGTGCAGGAACTTAAGAAAAGCATAAAACAAAACTGTCATTAAACTTACTCCAGTAGTTTTTCACTATTTACCTTCATGTTTATTATTTCATATGACTTCACCCTGCCATTCCTTCGAGAATATTATTAAATATAATGAATTCAGTTAGTTACAGGCCCCATATCCAGGCTTAGCCTTAGAAGCTCCAGCTTCCCTTTGATCTTCGACATACCAAAATGTGTGATTATGCTATAAAAAGATAATAGAGAGAACATCAAAGGAAAGTTGAAAAATGCCAATGTGGCTTAGTAACATAACAGCTTAAGAATAGCAGCATAACATGGAGACAACCCTAGTTATGTCTTAATGCATTTTAATATGTGCTCTGCAAAAACACAGTAACACTGGTGTCTGCAAAGCAGGAAAGCTCTGCCTTCTCTGGGAAATCTTTTCAAATAGAGGATATATTTGCAAGTTACTATTAGAGTCATGATAAGTTGGGTGGAAGAAATTCTGTTCATGTAGGTGATCGCCAGAGAGGCTTTCCTGCCTCATCCCTGAGCTCCTGTCATTCCACCTCTGGAGTTAGTCAGGGTTTAACCTTTCAAGGCAACAATAACTGTCTCCCATGGGAACATCAAAGCCACTTTTGGCCAAAGCAGTGATTTAGGTGTACTTACTGTACCTCAAGCTAAATGTCAAGTGTGATTAAACCTTCCTATCATGTCGTGCTTTAAGGAACAAAGTGCAGGAACTTATGAGTGACTGCAAGCCCTGAAGACATCTCTGGTTGGAGGGGTTTTCAGTCTGGATGTTGTGCTGTCACACTTGGACAGCACAGCCCCTTTTCCTCAGGCAGATGGACCCTATCTGGGGGAGGTGGGATGGATGCAGGCAGTGTTGGGTTAGGCTCTCTACAGAGGAAGCTTCTTACAAAAAAAACCCCAAAAAAACCAGAGCAAAGCAAACCAAAGCCCCGTGCTCTCTCCAGCATATCCACAACACTCTTGCTGCTTACAGGAGTTTCCATCTTTCACCCAAGGGCTTCACCTGCACAGGTTATTCAGAGAAACCCAGTAATAGCTGTCCCTCAATGTCAGCCCCAGCTTAAAAATGCAAAATCTGAAAAACAAAGAGATAAATTTACATTACCAGGGCCTGTCAGAAGCACTAACCACTTCTGAAGGGCCATGAGAGAGCCAAGGCTTTGTTTGTTCCAAAATGGTTGTTGATCACTCAGTTGTTTGCACGTGGAGCCTGGAGCATTCCCAGTGTGTCCCATGTGTCTGGCAGAGACTTTCTGATGGGATTAGTGGTACAGGACATCTCAGTTTTAAGAACTGCCCAAAATACCAAATTTAAGACTGAGGTTTCTGGTTTGTGACAAAAGCTTGGCACCTAAAAATTAAGTTTGTTGGTAGCTTTTGAAGATCCCAGTATTTACTTATGTGGTCACACCTAGAATTAAAGAATTCTGCTGGTTTTACCAGGCTGTGGTAACTGGAAGATTAAAATTGCACTGAAGTGTTTCCTGTCATTATGGTCATGCTCAGAAATTCAGTATGTGAAGCAGAGAGCTGACATCCTTAACTCCTATGATGGCATTCAGCAAATATTTTTTCAAGATTGTCATGGTGATGGGAGGTTTATGTGTGTAGTAGGTAAAACCTTAATAACCAAATTCTTTCACCTTGGGGACAGGATTTTTTGGGACTAAAGTTCAGTTGGCTTTAAACTGAAAGAGAGTAGGTTTAGATTAGAGATTAGGAAGAAATTCTTGGTTTTGGGGGTGGTGAGACCCTGGCACAGGGTGCCCAGAGCAGCTGTGGCTGCCCCTGGATCCCTGGCAGTGCCCAAGGCCAGGCTGGATGTGGCTTGGAGCAGCCTGGGACAGTGGAAGGTGTCCCTGCCCATGGCAGGAGTAGCACTGGATGAGTTTTTAGGTTCTTTCCAACCCAAACTATTCTTTGATGCTGTGATTCTGTTCATATTCTCTGTGTGTTCCCGTGGCTGTACATTGGATATTGTTAAGAACCAAGCATTTTTATTTTTGTTGCAAAGGTGGTAGGACTGATCCTCCTTTCTAACAGACATTTGAAAGTCTTTTGAGGATGGGAGAAAGTTGTCCCACACAGACATAAGAAAGTTTAAAGAAAGAAAGAAAGTAAAAGAAGAGTTGAAGAGTTATCCAACATCATTTTGCTTTGGATTGTTTTAGAATGTTTTTTTAGCCCCAGACCTTTCCAAACAACTGAAAAAGACTGAATGGGTTCAGAACATTTTCTGCTGAGATCCTGTGCTTCAATCAGCAAGAAGGAGACACAGCCAGCCCTGCTCCCCTTCAGCCCCAGCTCCCCTGTCACGCTGCCTCCAGCAGGGAGGGGATGGGCCCCATTTCCCACTCCTCATCCTCACTTGTATTCTTTAAAATCTGAAGGAAAATAAGGTCTCACTGAATTCAGTGCTGTTTAGGAAAGATAATTACTATGCCCAGACAGCTTACAGGCTACAAAAAAATCAGATATTACTTTTTTTATTGTAAGAAGACACCCACTAGTGAAGGTGTCTGGAGCACTGAGAGCTGTGAGACCTCCTGTTACTTCCAGCTCAACATTATTCCTCTCTCTGCTGAATTTTGTCTTTCACTGAGGAGAAAAACATAGGAAGCCACTGTCCTAGGCTGAATTAATGCATTGATGGTTTAGTTTTCTTTATTGCTTCAGTTTGAGTTCTTTCATTTCCAAAACCTTGTTTATTTGCCCAGGTCTTCTGTGGACAGCTCTCACATGATACAGTCATGATAATTTTAAGTATTTTGGCTGGATTTTAAGGAGAAAATGGAAGTGTTTCACTTCCTCTTCACAAAAGATTATCAAGCTAGATATTCCACTAGAAGATCAGATGAGTAATGAACTAGGATGGGTTTTCTGCTTGTCATAAAGAAGTGTGGGTTTTACTTCTCTGTACTTATTTATTGTTATTAAAAATTATTATGTAATTCAATTAAAAACTTCAGTGAAAAATCCTTTAAACCATCACAGCCTGACCATAAAATACTACTTACTTTCTTTTCAAATGTTTCCTAAAAGCTCTGGCAGTGCTGTGGTGCAGCAGAGCAGGGCAGCAGCTGTCAGGGAGCAGCCAGCAATGAGAGAGCTCCTCAGGGACCCTGGAGTTTGGTCCCTGCTTCTGTGGGATCAGGGCACTGCCAGCACCGTGACCCTGAAAACTGCAGGGCACACGAGGAGCAGGATTTTGCCTTTCCTTTCCCCTCAGAGCCCTGGTTTTCAGAGGTTCCTACTGGGGAGCTGCTGTTGCAAAATCCAAGCCCTCCCTCAGGGCTGGCTGTGCCCTGGCAGCCTTTTGTGCCCATCCAGCCCTTCCAGCTCCTCTGAGGAGCCTTGGGATGCCCTCAGTTGTTGTTTTTCAGAACCATCAGTGCAGTTCTCATCTGCTGCTCTAAGGATTTGGGGAATTGTAGAATAATTCAGGCTGAAGGGACTGCAGGCAGTCTCTAGTCCAGGTTCTGAGATCAGAGCAGGCTTCTCAGGCTTTCATCCTCCCAGGGCTCAACAGCTCCCCTGGCCCTCCTAGGCCAGGCTGTGCCACCTCCTGTCCCCCTGGGCACTGTCACCAGCCTTGGGCCTCGCACTCCTTCCCTGTGAAGACTTTTCCTCTTACTTCATCATTTTACATTTTACAGAAAAGTTCAGGATAGTATTTTAGGAGGGAAAAAACAAACAAATCAACCCCAAAAATCAAACCAAAACAACCCCCAAGCAACCAAAAAAACCAAAAAAAAGAACCCCAAAACCCCCCAAACCCAGAAAAACAAACAAAAAAAACCCCAAACCCACCCCCACTAAACAGAATAAAATATGGTTTGCTTTCTGTGGATGCCTGTAAGAGATCTGTTACTGCACCCTGCCCCAGCAGGAGTAAAATCTGCCTTCCAGTGCCAGGTGACAAAGGCAGCTCAGCTCCAGCCCTGCCTGGACTCCTCAGTGTGAGCAGTACTTTGTCCCCAACAGTTGTGTGGGGCTTTCTAAATATGACAGTAAAATTCACCTGAAAATCCTGCTACTTTTGAACCTCAGCACTTGCAAATACTGGTACTTTTAATGTTCTAATAATGTTTTTATTTTGAGAATGAGTGCTTTGTAACTGGACTTTGGCTGGCTGAGACTGGCACTGAAAGGGTGCTACAGAAACCCAAAAGGATTGGAATTTAGGAGAAAAAGGGAGGCAGAAGATCAGGTTTTGATGAACAATTCAGACAAGTGTCTTTCTTGAAGCAGCAATTTTCTTTCTGTTGCTGGAGACCCGTCCTGTTGCACATGCATAGAAATAATAGGTTGGTATTAAAAAAAAATAAAAAATTAGATTATACTAAAATCATTAAAATCATCAACACATTAAAAAAGAGCATTTCTTAAGCTTTGGAGGGATCTAGTATCATTCATGCCTGCAGGCACTAGCTACAGGACTGTGTTTTTAATTCCTCTTAATGTTGTTCTGGCGAAAGATGAGGCTGGGAGCGCAGCCGGGAGGTGAGAGAGGAGCCCGGGAGGTGAGAGAGGAGCCCGGGAGGGGAGAGAGGAGTCCCACAGGGGAGGCGGGGAGCAGNGAGAGGAGCCCGGGAGGTGAGAGAGGAGTCCCACAGGTGAGGAGGTGAGCAGGAGGTGAGGGAGGAGCCCGGGAGGTGCAGGAGGAGCCCCACAGGTGAGGAGGTGAGCAGGGGGTGCAGGAGGAGCCCAGGAGGTGAGGGAGGGGCTCTGCAAGTGAGAAGGTGAGCGGCAGGTGCAGGAGCATCCCCGCAGGTGAGGGAGGAGCCCCGCAGGTGCAGGAGGAGCCCCGCAGGTGCAGGAGCTGCCCCGCAGGTGAGGGAGGAGCCCCGCAGGTGCAGGAGCAGCCCCGCAGGTGAGGGAGGAGCCCCGCAGGTGAAGGAGGAGCCCCGCAGGTGCAGGAGCTGCCCCGCAGGTGAGGGAGGAGCCCCGCAGGTGCAGGAGCAGCCCCGCAGGTGAGGGAGGAGCCCCGCAGGTG
>VZTB01002523.1:285049-302549 GCA_013397245.1 Thryothorus ludovicianus
GAGCAGGAGGTGCAGGAGGAGCCCCACAGGTGAGGGAGGAGCCCCGCAGGTGCAGGAGCTGCCCCGCAGGTGCAGAAGCAGCCCCGCAAGTGAGGGAGGAGTCCCGCAGGTGAGCAGGAGGTGCAGGAGCTGCCCCGCAGGTGAGGGAGGAGCCCCGCAGGTGAGGGAGGAGCCCCTCAGGTGAGCAGGAGGGGCAGGTGCAGGAGCAGCCCCGCAGGTGCAGGAGCAGCCCCGCAGGTGCAGGAGCAGCCCCGCAGGTGCAGGAGCTGCCCCGCAGGTGAGCGAGCTGCGGCGCTCAGCCCTGCAGTCAGTAGGTGGTGGTGAAGGTTCGCAGTGGAGGTGGTCTCCTAATGCCTCGTTAGCCACTTGGATTTGGCGTGGAGGATGGGCGAGAGGAGTGGGAAGAGCTGTGGTCTGTTTGGGGGAAAAAAACCATCACAGCCTATTAGTTAGAAGCAATGAAATGGAGACAACTTCAGGGACTCCATTAAGTGCGGCGTGTTTAGGCAGCCCGGGTCCCCAGGTGAGCTCTGCTGTTCTGGAGGATTGTGTACTGCAAAATAATTGGACTTGGGAAATCAACTGGGCTTCAGTGGCCTCGTGTAGCCTGATACCAGGGAAGGAGTATGGGGGGAGAACATTTCCTTTTCCTTAGTTCTCTTTTTTTTTTTTTCCCTTCCAGTCTAAAGGCTGCACTGAATACAAAGAGGAAACGTCATGCTGGATAGATTTACTGTCAATAGTCGTTTGAATAATACAAACAATGGCTATAATTAAATTTCATTTTGGCAGGGGATTATTTGAAGCATGTCATCATAACACCAGCTTGTAGTATATTATTCTCTTGGCATCCTGGACTTTTCCTATTCCAGTCACTGAGTAAAAATGATCCAGAATTCAATCAGAAAGGGCTGAATCTGCAGGGATGCGTGTTAATGCACTGATATGTCTAGAATCAGGTTCTTAAATAAAACATCCCTGCTTATTTGCTTATTTGTTTATTTATTTATTAAAGAAGATAAATTAGAAATGGCAGAACAAGTTGAAGCACTTTTTGCACCTCGACCAATTGCCAGATGGAATCACACTGACAGCATTAGAGGGGCTCCAGTGATACATGAATCACAGGTAAGGGCCGTGGCTCTTCCTTCAGGTGAGCAAAGCCACTGTTTAATAGAGTAAAAGTTGTCCCACACTGAGCCCCAGCACTCCCAGCAGTACATGTGGCAATGATACCCCCTATTCCTGCACACTCCCATTGGCTCCAAGCAACACCTTGACCCAACTGTGGTATTTATAAAACGCAAAATCGCTAACATGCAGTTTTTGTCTTGTCTGATGTATGTGAAGAAATGTTGTGAGGCATCAGCATTATTCACTAAGTCATGAAAAATGTCATGTTTGGTCTGAGAATGAGAATGCAGCTCCAGTGCAGATCTGCAGATGTCGGGGGGGGCCATCACTCACCCTTAACAACTGCAAAGGTGGAAGGAAAAGAGATTTGTGACAATGCCTAAGCCCCTCAGTGCTCTCACTAAACATCTTCTCTGCTCTGCTCTTGATGACTGCAGAACCTCAGGTATTAATTTGGTCAGTGTAGGCAAGACTTCAGAAAATAATGCATTATTGAGTTAAAAGGCACAATGTAAGGTGCTATTGGATTAAGAATGGGTGTGCTGCAGTGTAAGTTAATGGAACAGTAATAGTGAGAAGTGACCTTCTTCCCCTCCAGAAATGGGAAAAAAAGCAATACTTAGCAGTAGAAAATAAGATGGGAACCTCTGAGTGTAAGGTCACTGCAGCTCCCAGCACATGTGGCCCTGCAGTAATAAAATGGTGTCTGTGGCAAACCAGTCCATCACTCGTTGCTGTTAGGGCACAAACAGGATCATATTATATCACTCAACTCCTCTAATAATAGATAAGGACTTTACATGTCTCTTCCTTAAAATGCCAGTTGCAAATTAAGAAAACACTTACACAGAATAAAAAAGGAAGATGTGGTCTTACTCAACAGTCATCTTTTCCTCTTAGCTGAAGCCATTTCTGTGGCTCTCCTGCTTAGTCTTGCCTGCTCCACCAAAAATGAGGACAACTCAAAGCACACAGAGAAAGCAACACTCCAGAAAAATGCCCTTCAACACTGAATTTCCCGGGTGCAGGATTTTTTTAGACTAGCTAGAAGACAGAGAAATTAGCCTATGCATTTCCTCATTAAAATATCATTAGTGAAGGCATTGTTCCTTCAAGATGGTGCACACAAGGTTTATTGCATTGTGTTATGTCACAGAGTTGTTGGCTTTGGGTTTGAAGAGGCACAGGAAGGTTTGTCTGGGCCAAGTGTGGCCTTGATTGTAGCAAGGAGCTCCTTGTCATTCACATGGTTTTATCTGCTTAGACAGGGCTGGTCAGTGACCAGGGGACCCTGGGCTGTGGCTTCTCTTGGAAGACACTGGATATATTATTATAGATATATTATTATTGACATACTATGCATATACTATTATATATATATAAAATAAGTATATTTAATTTATATATATATATTATATATATTGCTGGAAGTAAACTGATGCTGCCATTGATTGAGTTTTACAAGCAGTTGTATTTTTCATCTACTTGGTTACTACACAGTGGATGTAACTTTGTAATGTACAGTATTTAAACACCAGTTCTGCAAAGTTAGCAAAATCCATGTTTTCCTTATTGTTACATCAAACTTTAGGGAACCATTATATGACTTCCTTGTGATAGATGAACAGTTTTAGAATTTGTATGGATAGCATTCTCTGTTCAAGTGGCATTGCTTTGCTCACAGCTTGTCTCACTCTGTATTGCTCATTGTGCACTTAACAGGCACAATTTGTGTAATATCCATCCACTTGCACTGTGGTACCAGCATCTCAAAAGATATTTTTAAAAAGTAAAACCCAGCATTTTGGATTTCAAGGGCAGGAAGTACCCTGGCAGCAATTTCATTTTGCAAGATTCCCCAGCTCTGTAAAATATCAGTGTGGTGGATGACACTGCTTTAAAAAATCCCTGACAGAGCTGTGGGGTGTGTGGATGTAGGGAGCAGTCCCCAGCAGCAGCTGCACAGTTTGCTGTACTGGAGACCAAAAGCAAGGATTCCAGCTGAATCCCAGAGTTTTCCAAGACTGGAATTTGAGGGTTTTGGTTGAGGCAGCCAGTGCTGGAATCTTGAGAAGCAGTTGGAGGCAAGATTCTTCTTCAGGTGTGAGTGCTGGAGAGAGAACTTACTGCCACAGGAACTGCTCTTGTTTCCATCAAAAGCAGCTCCCTGAGATCCCAGCATGGAGATGCTGCTGTGAGAAGGGTGGAATCACGTCTTCCCTCCCTTTTCTCCTCCCTAACAGCTCTTCTTGCTGATACAGCAAACTTCCGAGCAAACTTTCTGAGCTACCTTGTTACTCAAATGAAAGTACTTTCCTACTGTGATTAGCATCTGTTTATGGGATGGGTTCTGTTTTTCATAATTAAATCCTGAGCAGAAATGCAAAGTCTGCTGTGTGAAAGGATAATGAATCTTTATTGCACCAGTGCAAATCAGATTTGTGCAAAAGGCCCTTTGAAAACAGTAATAAGCCAAGACATGTATTAAGTCCCCAAGATAAGGTTCTTGCTTTTATATTTCCCTTTTATAAATGGAAATTGTAGCTACTCAGTGGATTTCATGTGACCTTTCCTGCCACTAAAAGAGATTTTAGTCTTGACCTTAAGCTTAGCACATGCCAACCCCACCTTCTTCATGGCCAAGCCTCTAAATATATATATATATATATTGAGTAGAAGCAGGGATGGGCTTTGTCTGCTTCCTTTGTGTGTCTTCAGTAGCAGTGAGAAGTGGGGAGGAAGGGAGGCACTTGAAAGGTCTGAGATACGATCTAATCAGCCATCCCAATGTCCATTTAGCACGAGCTGTAACATTTTAAGTATCTCCTGGCCACTCTCTCAGAAGGGAAGGCTCATGTCATCCCTTGTATTTTCCCATTGTACACATCATTTCCTGGCGAGCGCAGGATTTATTCCCCAGCTAAAGCCTTCCTGACAGGTTTGTTATCTGTTCACCCGGTCGGCGAGCCCCTGAGAGCAGAGCATGGCTGTTAGCAGGAGAGGGGGAGAGGGGGAGGGAGGAGGGAGAAGAAAGAGGACTGGGAAGCAGGGCAAGGAAATGTCAAGCGAGCTGCCAAGGATGGATATTATAGCTGCTGGGGACCTTAGAGAGTATCATGTGTCTTTTGTGTCTATTTTACAGTCAGTGCTTCATGTAAGATGGCAGTCTCGCCTGGACTGTGCTTAGTATTGATTTACTTCCAGGCAATGCACAGACCATTTTAGGAGTATGTGGGAGACTGGGAAAAAAATCCTCCCACCCCCCACCCCGTTCCAGCGTGCTTTTTTTTTTTTTTTTTTTCCAAATTAGCAACTTGATCAGAGGCTTCTCAATGCCTGAAGTTGCCTAGAGAGTAATGTGGGCTATTGCCTTGTGTGCAGACTGCAAACTGTGGCCTTCCTGGCTTTGGAGAAAGAGCCAGAGCTGCTACAACTCAACCCCTGGTCCTGGATCACAGCTACCAAGAAGTAACTGAAAGGTGCAGGCATGCTCAATTGGAGAACCTGTTTAGTTTTTTTTAATCTCCATGTAATATACAGCCCTTATTATTTGCCGTCTGTTGTTTTGTGCAGTTGCTGCTCAGCACTGGGAGCAGCCTGTTGGCTGGGAAGCAGCCGTATGGCTGTGAGCAGCCAGCAGCTGCTCTGCTCTTGGAGCAGCCTTGGGCTGCCTGTGCTTCCCTCTGGCAGCCTCCCTGCTCCCTCCCAGGGCTGCCCTCGCTCGCTGCATCCTGCTGAGGGTCTCCCTTCTCCCTCCCCGTGGTTCTGCACCTTCCTCCCGCGGCCTGTCCGTGTCTTTGCTCCAGGAAGAGCTGCTGGAAGGTTTCAGTGTTCCAGGAGGCTGAGCTGCTCTGCAGAGTCAGAGCCTGGAGTCACTTCTCCATGCTGGTTTGCAGTGGAGGCTTGCAATGCTGATCACCAGGGGCAGCTGCTGGTGTCTTTCCACCAAAATAAATGGAAGTATTGCTGCCCATATACATCTATTTACATTTAAGCTCGTTTGGTGTTTGGAGATGAAAATAATTTAAAGGCTTTTAGTTTGAAGGCTTACCAAAGTTATCATGGTTTTGTGGGTTCTGAATTCAAGCAGGATTATTTTATCAAAGAGGGGCTTGTGAGTGATGATGGGTTTTTTTCGGGCTGTGTTGGACCCTGAGCATCCTCAGGGTGCTGCAGACTCGGCTGGCTCGGCTCCCTGGGAGCAGGGGAGTGGGAGTTTGACAGGCAGCCCAGGGGACCCTGACGCTGGGGACAGAGCTGGGCTGTGAGCTCCATATGCTGTTTGAAAAGGCTGTGTGGAGGAGGAGAGTGCTGGGACGAGCTGAGGTGTCCAGGGAAATGATGGGATGGAATCTGCAAGTGTACCTTCATGCAGTGCTGGGGAGCCAGGGCTGCAGCTGCCCTGTGCAGCCTGCAGGGCTGAATTTCCCACCTCCCTGCACCCCCATGGCCCCTGGGCTGCTGGGGGGACAGGTCCTTCTCCAGCTTCTCCTGGAAGCTCAGAGAAGCAAAGTCAATTTCTGCTGGAAAAGAATATTGACAGTTTTAATAGAAGATCATTATAGGAGAGAAATATTCTGTTTTGAAGGTAGAGACCAAACAAAAATGTTCAAAGCGTTTCACATGTGGTAATTAATTTAGCAGGGCAATGCTTTTTTAATGAAGTCATGCAACAAGTTAAAGGCAAAACCTGGGAATAAACAGAGTTCTGAGCTTTCTTCCTGGCTTTATAAGAAACCACAACACATTTCTCCACTCATAAATTCCACTGGAGGGATCCAGTACGAGGAGTTAAGTGCAGAGATGTTAGCAAAGCGCTCGAAATGCTCTCTGTTAGAGTACCACACATCTTTCTCTTTCTCTTTTCAGAAGCGAGAACAATTTGTTTCAAAGTCTCATTATTTCTAACTGGCTGCCTCATTAAGCAAGCACTGTGACGGCAGCAGAGTCTGTGATTATAAACACCAGGACAATATGTTACTGTGTTTGTAACTCCACAGATAGAGGAAAAAGAAATATTTTTCCACCCTTCTGTGTCTAGTCAAGGGTGGGTTTTTTCCTCCTCCCTTCCCTCAATCCCTCCCAAGCTAATTCTAATAGTAAAGCGTGTCACTTATAATCTGCTAATTAAATCATTTCACTCCATTTTATATAATTTTTAATTTAGCATTCATTTTCAACTTAGCTTTTGGCTTCATTTACTGATAATAAACAGCATTGCACACAACACATGTTCCTCAAAACAGTCATTCACACACATACAGATGCCAGTAATTTTGCCAGTATGCCATGCGTATAAATATTAAATAAAACATCCCACCCTCATTTTACCCGTGATTGAATGTGCATGTTGCTGTTTCACTGTAATCAGGCAAAACATGACAAATTTGGGTGAAGAGGCTTCGGAGCTCTGTTGTTCAGCAGCCCTGGTCCTCAGGGAATGTGGTGGGTGGACTGTGCTGGCACTGGGGCAACTCTCCCTGTGCTGAAGAACAGGACCTGACTCTTTCTGCTCCATTCCTTGGTTTTAACACATCCATCAGCAGGTCTTTTTTTAGGATCACGGAATATCCTGGGCTGGAAGGTACCCAAAGGATCACCAAAGTCCAGTTCCTGTCCTTGCACAGGAAGGACAGGAGCGATCCCACGATCCCACCCTGTGCTTCTTGGGGCTGTGTGTTCCAGGAGTTGGGCTTGGAAGGACTCTGGGCCGTTTGGTGGAGTGATGACCCAGAGTGAAAGGATGGTGTTTATGATCCCAGCCTTTGTGTGCTGGAGGCCAGGCAGTCTCAGCAGAGCTGGCGTGCCATGGCAGTGCAGCAGACGAAGCTTTAGCAGCAGCTTCCAAGGTTTCATCACACCCAGCTCAAATCAAGCACAGATTTTTTTGTGTCATATGAAAAAAATTTCAGCTTCAAATTTTGTATGCCTTCATTTGAGGCCTTTCTTACAACAGCCCTGATTTCCTTTAGAGGCATGGATATTGAGAATATTTGGGAGTTAATCACTTCTGTCCAGAGACAAGCACCCACCACAAGGAAAAGAAATTATTTTCTTTTTTGAATCTTGTAACTCCTGACATTGTAGTGTACCTTTTCATACAATGTACAGTGCACATCTGCAGAGCAGAGCAGCCTCCAGAGAGCTGCAGGGCTTTGGTGATCAATTTGATTTTGTATTTGATCCTGTCACACTCTGCAGCACGAGCTGCTGTATGCCAGGGCGGTGGGAAATGGGCAGAGCTGCTGCACTGATCAACACATCAGGCAGTGGGAGATAAACACAGGACATTATCTCCTGGTGCTCCAGAATATTTGTCAAGGTGTCCAGGGTTTACAAAGTATCCAGCCTCCTGTTTGTAAAGGCAGACAAAAAAAAAAGTCAAGAGTCACTAGTGATCGTGTGTGGCAGTGCTTTGAAGAGCACTGCAGGGAAGGTAAAGAGGCAAAGCTCCCCCTCATTTATTTGAGCTTGTGAAAATTGCCATTGCTGCTGGATCTTCAGCTCCGAAATGGATTTTCTGAGGCTGCAAGGTCAGCGTGCCTCCCACCACCCCCGCCCCAGCCAGCGTGGAGCGGGGGAGAAGCGACAGCACAGACAAGATGTGCTGCTGGTACTTGCTGTTCTGTTAATTAATCACCACACCACTTCCCATTATTTCCTTTTAATTATAACATTATTTGACCATTCAGATTTGTGCTGATTAAACCATCATTTAATTGACAAAGTGTACGGCAGTGCTAATGTTTCCTGTCAGCTTGAATTACACACGTGGCCCTCGTTGGTGCTGCCCCAGATGAGAGGGAAGCGCCTTCGCCCAGGCAGCTCCAGAGCTGAGCCCTGCCCCAGCCACTGCCAGGCCCCTGCTCCCAGGGAATCTGGAAAGGCAGCATTAAAAGCCAGGAAAAACCCCTGTTCATCACAGTAAAATGGACCTGGGTGTCATCATCAGTTGTATTAAAACAGCTTCTGCAGCAGAGACTTCCTCTGGATTTCAGGGGAAGAAAATCTATTCCGATTGCCAGGAGTGGTTGGTTGCATGTTTCCTTGTTCTTTTGCTCATCATTTTTTTTTTTTTAACCAAGCGCAAGATTAGCTTGGCTTTCCACAATCTCTCATTATTCTTACCTTTTTTTTCTTCCCTCTTTTCTTTTTTTCCTCTCTTTTTAACAGATTTGTTTTCCGCTCAATTAGACTTGTGATCACAAGAACACAAAGTAGTATTTTTCTCCTTCTGGAAAGACTCTTGCACTGTGATGGGCAAATTGTCAGGAATAATTATACCAAATGGTGGAAAAAAATTGACAGAAAAAAATCTCTCCCTCCCAGTGATACATTTTATTTAAGACACAGTGAGCATCAAGCACATTTGTGACAAGGTGAAACCAGCAAGTGGAGCTTTGCCATGGGTTTATTTTTAATTGCTGGTGAAGCAATTAGACAGCACAAAATGTTACATAAACCACAGATACACACAAAACGGAACAATGTGGATTGTGTTCTTCAGCAAAGGAACAGATGAGTTGGATGTGAGGAAAGATAATACAAGACACTTTAGCACACCACCTGTCCTGCCAGAAGGGCTCGAGATCGCTGCTGTCGCTGCTGCTGGGGGAGTTTGAAGGCATTTAAGGTTTTTGGTGGTACTTACTCATCAAATCATGTAACCTGCAGGATGAGGATATTTTTTCTTTGCTCTGTTTCCTTGGCACAATGTAGTAGAATGTTGGTGTGAATGGACGTTTTTGGAGCGAATAAAAGGTGTAAAGACCAGATTTCGTCTGTAAGCTTCACCATTCAGCTGTGGCTCAGATCTGTACAGGCAGGGGCTTAGGAGCCTAAGGCTTTTAGCAAAAGGTGCCTGGTCTCTTGCAGTCCTAAATTTTCTTGGGGGACAGCAAAGGTCAGACTCCTCACTGGCTGAAATGGCTTATGGAAATAGAAACTGGGTTTTAGAGCACTAATGTGCATTTGAATTTTGTCTGCGTAGTTTTTCAAGTAGGGAGTCTAAGAAAAAATAAATTCTGGTGTAAATCCATTTAAGTTGGAGGAGTTAACAGGAATCTGCTGGAATAGTGGGGTAGTATTTATCCTACCTTTCTCCAAATATAAAAGACCAGATGTTCTTCTACCATAAATGAGTATAGATTCCCTGAATTCAGTGGAACTACATTTGCACTGCCTTGTATTTACAGAAATAGCAGCATCTTCCTTGTGTGGTTTCTATGATCAGCATATCAGTTACTGTGCAACTCCTATTTTTAAGTGACACTAGATTGATTTTAGATTTCTCAACTTGAAGAGTAAATATTTCCCCCACTTGGACTGTCTCACAAAGGAGCCACTCAGTCATCCTACCTCGGTTATTTCTGGCCATGGTAACATCTCATTGATAGACATTTGGCATTCCCTCTGTAATGGGACATCTGCCTGTCTGCCTGTGTTTGGAATACTGATGGCACTGAGTGTTTCTGTAGTTACAGTGTGGCCCTCCATGGACTGATCAGTCTAGGATTGTTATAGCAAAATAGCTGTATATTTTGGATATCAGCTTTTCATCTCCTATTGGTCAAAATAAGATGGGGTTTGCAGATTAATATCCAGTGTATAATAAGTTTTTCAGTGTAAATTGACTTTCTGTTAAAAAGCAGTATAAGTATTATTCCTTGAAACAGAGGAGCAATGAGGGTGTGCACTGCTTTTATTCATAACTTTTGAAACGTTCACATTTGTGTAAGCAGGAAACTGGCTTCATTCTAGGGACAGAAACCACAGGTAGAATTACCTTTCCCTGTCCTATTTGCTGTGACAATCTGAGGGAGCCCTCTAGTTTTTTTAATACACCAAGAAGAAATACATGGTATTTGCTGTAAGCCAGAAAAAGGCCTGGAGCGAGTTATTGATGGAATGTTTATTTCAAAGTGAAACTTTCACTGAGGTCTGGTTTTTTAGTACCTTTTACATAATCACTTTAACAGTAACCTGTTATGGCTACCCAAAATAGATTTTAAATGGCCAAAACATTTATCTGCCACTTACTTTACCAGGACTTCTATTGAATGGCAGGTGATGTTTCAGTGGTGGAGCTCAGTAATTTGTGTGGGTTTCTCTTTTCTCAGTACCTGGAGGGTTTTGGAGACTTTTTATGGGTGCTGCAAGGAGGGAGTCTGTCAGCAGACCTTTGTATCAGCTGAGCACAGAGGCTGTGAGTGGCTTTAATGTGTAAAAAGCAGGAAAACCTGCCTGCCTTCAGTGCAAACCCATGAATTGGCTCTGTCTTATTTACTAATACATATTTGTTCTGAATAGGGTGCTTGTTCCCAGCTTCTGTTCATTGCCTATGTGAGGTTTACAGTTGGATTTAATGATCTTAAAGGTCTTTTCCAACATAAATGATTCACTGATTCTTAGCCTGTTCTCCTCCTTCCATTGCAGCCCTTGGCTCATTTTTGGAAACAAGTGCTGAAAGGTGAAAAGGCTGTGTGAGGTGAAGGCTGTGGGGTCCCTGCAGCAGGAGATTGGCTCTGTTGGTTGTCACAGCTTCCCTCCAGCAGCTGCTGTGAGATGCAGAATCCCTGGGAGTGTTTCTCCTTGTGCACAAGGAAGAGCAAGGCAGACAGGGGCTCCCACAGCTGATGTTCACCAAGGTGGATGAAAC
The DNA here is from genome assembly GCA_013397245.1 of Thryothorus ludovicianus. NCBI lineage: Eukaryota > Metazoa > Chordata > Aves > Passeriformes > Certhiidae > Thryothorus > Thryothorus ludovicianus. The sequence continues at coordinate 295,842 of VZTB01002523.1, forward strand.
TTTCCAGTCTTCTCGGAGAGTCCCTGGGGAAGCAGCAGCACCAAATTAAACACCTCTCTAATGGTCTCCTAGAGGAGCCCTGTCTCCTCTGGCTGCAGCCAGCCCAAGTTAGCACTGGGGAGGCCTTGGAGAGAACTCAGATGGGTAAAGGCAATCTTTGGTGCAGGAGGAAATTGGGCCCCTTGGGACTGGATCACCTCGCTGTGTGAGGGGCTTGGCTCAGCCCCTGGGTGAGCTCAGGGGCAGCAGGGGAAGATCTTTGTGGTGTTTCTTTGTGCTCCTGCTGTGGGGGCCTGACTGGGAACACATTTGTCCCCCCTGTGCTGAATCAGGGAGACATGGAAATGCCTCCCTCTGCCAGCCTGGCCCAGCTGGGCTTCCTTGTGGTTGTCAGTTCTGAGGCAGAAGGAAGGCTCTGCCTGCCCCCTTGCACACTGGCTGGCTCTGTGTTCCTTATTCCTGATTATTTTTTGTGACACTGAAGAATCAAAAAGTTTTCCCATGGATTTCCTTAACAAAATAATGACTCGTGTGATTTACATGAAATTGCAGGAGTAATATCATAGCTCTAGACCATCCTGACTAGATTCAGTAGATACAACTACATCTCCAGACCAAATGACTTTTTTAGAAAATTACATGGGCACAGTCACAGGTTATCTCTACTTTCTGCACATCTGTGTTTATTAATTTATTTATACATGTGCATACTTATCTCTGAACAACTGAAGGTTCTTCAAGTTTCTGAGAAATAGAAAGCCCTGCCAGCGTCACACCTTTGTTTGACAAGTGCATTTAATTGTAAGATTGACCTTGTCTTCCATAGAATAGGATGGGACCTCCACCACCTCCATGAAAATCAGAATATTGCTTGAAGTCAACAGTAGAAAGAGTCACGTGTATATCTGTGTTTGCCTTGTGGGAAAAGACAGTGGAACTGAGAGCCAAGAAATACAGAAACCTTTGTAAAATGGACCAGTTGAACATGAGAAGTACTGAATATTTTCAATGGAAAACAGACTTTCTGGGTAGTTTCTGTTGATAGAATCTTCACTTTTGCAAATATAAGAGCCAAATCTGAAGAGAGTAAATTTTTATTTAGGCTGCTACAAAGTGAGGGTCCCAAAGGGCCTGGAGCTGGCTGCAATGGCTTTTACTCACCAGTTCTGCTGAGAATGAACAGCACATTCGGTTTAGGGTAGATCTTGGGAAGGAATTCTTGGCTGTGAGGGTGGGATGCCCTGGCACAGGGTGCCCAGAGCAGCTGTGGCTGCCCCTGGATCCCTGGCAGTGTCCAAGGCCAGGATGGACAGAACGTGGAGCTCTGGGATAGTGGAAGGTGTCCCTGCCCATGGCAGGAGGTGGAACTGGATGAGTTTTAAGGTCCATTCCAGCCCAAATCATTCCTTGATTCGATAATTAACATGGTGGGAAAACAAAACTATAGATTCCCAAGAAATAATAAACACATTAGCAAAAAACACACAAAAATATATTAAGTTTTCTAATATTTCTGTTAAAATTAGAGCTAGAAATTCTCCATCCAGCATAAAAGAAATGAAAAAAGAGTTCAACTCTCTATGTTATGTTTTAGGTGCCATGGGAGAGATCCCCCAGCAGTTAAAGGCTCGTGTTGATGGAACACGCTGGGCTGGGCTCTGGCTGCCCTGGTGCCCACAGCCTGAGAGGCTGCCTGAGAAAACTCCAGTTTGCATTTTGAGACAGATTCTTCAAATCTTTCCACGGCTGTAGCTGTTCTTGGGGGTTTTGTGAGAGCGTCTGGGCTGGCTCTTTTTGCTCCTCTCTGTCTGCGTTCTGGCAGTCGTGTTTGCGGTCTCAGCTTCGCTGTCTGGGAGTTTGTCATCGTTGCTTTGTCATGAGCTTAATATGTCACCCAGATCTGACTGCTGCATCCCTGCACCATCTGCAGAGGCAGAGCTGGGTGAGCTGCAGTTTGGCTGGGCTCAGTGTAAACTCCATGTGCTCAGACCTTTAGCCATGGCTCCTGCAAAGGTCCTGACTGTGTTTTCATTGCTTTGTAAAACCTGTTTTGAGCAGTTTCTTAGTTGGCCGTAAAAACACTCCCAGGCAATGAAAGTTGGCTGAGAATGTCTCTTGTCTGGGGTGGTTTTAATTTGTTTTTTTTTTGAAATATACTTGAATGGGACTTTTTTCCCCTCCAGTGAAAGAAAAGTCAGATAGGTATGCAGTTTCAGGAGGTTGATTTTCTGTGCATACCTGCAGCTAGGAAAATTAAAGATGGCTCCACTTTCCTTACTGAATATAGAGCTATTCTGCCTTTTTTTTGCCATATATCACCCCAGTAATGGTGATTGCCCCAGCTGGATACCAGGTGTCCTCCAAAGCCCCTCTGTCACATTTTTTCTTGGCTGGCAGGGGAGAGGAAATGCAACAAAAGGCTCATGGATGCAAAAAAGGGCAGGGAGAGATCACTCACCCATTACCAACACAGGTAACCGATACATTGCAATGAAACTGGTGTATTAAGAAATAACTAAAATGCAGGAATGGATCTTACATTCATTTTGCTTAACTGGGAGCTGTTGACCTGAGCCTCCAAACAGGGTACATACTCAGAAACCACTGGTAATTGTTCTTTCCAGCAGGCAAAGCAGTCGAGGAAAATGCAAAATTAATGTATCAAAATTAGGTTGCTAATAATTTCCTTTATTCTAATTCTCAAACAAATGGGGTGCATGGATAGTTAGGAATGAATACTTATTCATATACCAGGTAAACACAACTTTTCCAGCCTTGAGGTGATTGCTGGCTGGAACTTCATTTATCCTGGGAATTTGGTGCATTTTCCCACTTGGAGACCAGGCCCCAACTTCTGTTAGCTTGTGTCTCAGTGAACAGCAACTCTGCAGCACTAGCCCAGGCTTAACATCCNCACAGGTAACCGATACATTGCAATGAAACTGGTGTATTAAGAAATAACTAAAATGCAGGAATGGATCTTACATTCATTTTGCTTAACTGGGAGCTGTTGACCTGAGCCTCCAAACAGGGTACATACTCAGAAACCACTGGTAATTGTTCTTTCCAGCAGGCAAAGCAGTCGAGGAAAATGCAAAATTAATGTATCAAAATTAGGTTGCTAATAATTTCCTTTATTCTAATTCTCAAACAAATGGGGTGCATGGATAGTTAGGAATGAATACTTATTCATATACCAGGTAAACACAACTTTTCCAGCCTTGAGGTGATTGCTGGCTGGAACTTCATTTATCCTGGGAATTTGGTGCATTTTCCCACTTGGAGACCAGGCCCCAACTTCTGTTAGCTTGTGTCTCAGTGAACAGCAACTCTGCAGCACTAGCCCAGGCTTAACATCCTCTGGATGCCCCAAGCAGAAATCTACTCTGTGGTCGGGCATCCTTTGAAGACAGGAAAGTCTTGGTTACTTGGAAAACAGTGTAGAGACCAGACCCCTGTCATTTGTCTCCCAAAAATGTCCCCATGTGCCACAACTTCCTATGGTGCTGCAAGACCACACGGGTCTACAGAGCATTTTTCTGTCCAGCTACAAACTCTTTCCATTCCCCAGAGAGTCTTTTAGCTTGGTGGTTCCCTGGCCCTTACATATTTTCATTTCTAGCAGATTCCTCATCTTGGAAAACTGCTGCTTAATTCAAGCTGAAGCATGGGAGGGTGGCCACTGTCCTCTGCTTGCCCCCAGGGGTCTGGTCGGAAGCTGTGGGGTCACGTTGGCATTTTCCTGCTCGCTTTTCCGACCCAAGTTACAGTAGTACATCCCTACAGGAAATTCCAAGAAGCCAATATAATTATATAGTGATTTTACCTTCCTGACGAGGTCACACAGAGTGCCAATGCAATTAGCAAATATTGCTTGATGTCCCTGATGGCACCACACCTCGCTGCAGCCTGGGCCATCCTCGGGGCTGCTGCTTTGGGGTTTGTCCCCTTTCCTCAGACTGAGGAGCTCATGTCACCACCCCAACAAGGCCATACACAGAGCAGTTATCTTAACATCTGTCGTGTTCTGCTCAGTGGGCTGTGAAGGCAGAAATGTTATGCACAGTTTTCATCCTTTTTAAAATGGAATCAGCTGTACTGTATTAATTTAATGTGGAAATGAGAACCCAGCCGTGACAGGACATCATCTTTGTGGCATGTGTTAAATATGTGACAATGGTGAGTGTGTTCAGCATTGTTCGGTATCTGATTGGGACATACAGTGACTTGAGGTTTGCCTTCCTGCTGCCTGGCTTTCCTTTTTCACTTCCATGAAATCAGGAGTAAGGGGGATGTGCTGCTCTTTGGAGACTCTCCAGGAGCTGTGTCCAGCATTTCAGAAACAGCCACCTCAGATGTAGTTATTGGCTACAGTGGATCACAATTCCAGAGCAAGGAGAAGTTCCAAGAAGTGAGGGGCTGCAAAATTAAGATCAAGCAAAAGATTTTTTTTCTGGGATCTTTCTTCTTTTTCTTTTTTTTTTTAAGCTCAGGAGAAAAATTATACCTCAGGTCAGGCTTTGAGAGGGATTTGGTGTTGATTCACATCAACAAGAGTGTCTCCAGCTGTTACAGTAAATACTAGAAATAAAGAAGAGTTTTAGGAGGGAGCTGTCAAGCATCCAACCTTAAGTGAGGCTATAAATCTTGTGTGACAGGAGGAAAGTTTATTCGGTGGAGGTTTATCCTATGACTCTGAGATATTTCTGTCTCTTCCTCTGAAACAGATTGGAGACGGTGTTAGGCTGGATGGACCATTATCCCAACCTGCTCTGGCTGTTCTTCTGACCCTGAAAGTCTTGAACTCATAATTTCATCTGTCCCGAATGATATCAGTAAGGCACATGGAGTGTTAAATAGGAAAGTTGAAGCTTAAGTGTCATCACTGGTATTATACAGATAAGTGTTTCTGCAAAGAGGTTTTTTAATCTGCTGATAAGGATAATATGACATCTGAGCACAGGGGCAGCAGAAGGGCAGGCAGAGAAAGAAGTGTGTAAACAGGCCAGTGTAATTGAAGCCTGGCCTTCAAATCCCTGAGCTCTGCAGCAGCCAGCTTCAGGCATGGAGCTGCAGTCTGGAAAACTTGCAGATTTGGCCAAACCTCCAGCTTTTCATCCCATTTTCCATTCACGATGTCTCTCTTTCACCTGCAAGGCACAGTTGAGTTTCGTTTGCTTCTGCATTATTTTGGGTGGGGTTTTTTGCTTTAATGGGATGCTGATAGAAGTAGAGTGAGGATTTTTGGCAGCTCTTTCCTTGGTGAGGATCCCCATTTGTGAGGCTGCAGCTCAGCCCAGCTCAGCAGAGCCAGTGAATGCCCCTGGAGCTCTTGAGGACAAAGCCACCTGTGAGGTGCAGTGGGAGACCTGAGTCAGTATGAAAATTGACAACTGCATTGTGTCAGTTCCACGGATCTGAAAAATTCATTGTGTCAGACCTTCAACAAGTGATTAATTAGGTAATTGTGAGGTAAATAATACACATGAAAATCAAAGCTTTGTGGCCTTTCTCCCAAAATTCATTGACCGCTGTATTACAAAGGTTAATTTACATACCACAGTTTTATAATTTCAGGCATGAAGAAAATTATTTTTTTTGCTATCATGGTAGTAATTTACTTAATATTTCTACTGAAGCAATAATTACAAGTTTTGATCAGAATGGATCTCAGTGTTCTAGAAGCTGCACAACTTGTTGAATTGCTGACTGTTTAAAAATCACTCACAATAAAAATATTTGTCATTTGGAGTTATAATGCTTTAGGAGTCTCAGAGATGTTTTCAGACATAAATTGATTCTGTGAGCATCTCAGAGAAATAACAAAGTAAGAATTCAATAAAACCTAGATTTCAGAACTGGCCTAATGTTTCATCCACTGAATGGTAAAATTTACATTAATTTTCAGAAACAGAAATGGCAGAATGATGAACTCTCTTAAAAATCTCCAAACCTGCCCAGGGAAACCCACGGGAAATGTGTGAAAACATTTATTAACAAGAATTAAAACTTCATCCCTACAGTCAACATGGTACCTTAAAGGAAAGTTAGTCTTTTCCTGTGAAATAAAAGAGATGAACCTGTTGAAGAGGGGCGGGTTTGGAGCTCAGGGCTGTTCATCACTTTAGCAGCTCAGTCAATTCCAGGCTCCTTCCATGAAGTTTCGGCACCGTTGGCCTCTCTCACGCTGGGGGTTCCTGAGGTTTGCAAAGGACATTTGTTCTCCTCCCAGCCACATGGAGGGCAGTGCTGTGTCCATCAGCTGCTCCCAAACAGCTCCCTGGGCCTTGATTGCATTGTTATTTTACCCTTTATTTAATATTTACTGTAGACAGAGAAGGGGGCAGCCGGGTGGGGTCAGTCCCTTCTCCCTGGTGACAAGTGACAGGAGGAGGGGAAATGGCCTCAAGTTGCACCAGAGGAGGTCTGAGTTGGATACTGGCAGAAATGTCTCCACTGAAAGATTGTCCAGGACTTGGAACAGGGCACTGGGAGTCACCCATGGGTGTGACACTGGGGACATGGGCTGGTGCTGACCATGGTGGGGCTGGGTTAATGCTTGGACTTGATGATCTTGGAGGTATTTCCCAATCTCACTGATTCTGTGACACCAGAAAGCATCTGTAAGACAACTGTTGTGTGAGGGCAGGAGCAGGGCCAGAGCCCTCCTCTCTCCCACCCCACTGAGCTGGGGCTGGGGCAGTGCTG
>VZTB01002523.1:305049-313922 GCA_013397245.1 Thryothorus ludovicianus
TAGAGGCCTGATGAGGGAATTTAATTTGCAACATTCAAAGACTAAATCTGAGCAGATCTTGTCACCTGGGACTGGAGTGCTGCTTGCTGTCTTCTTAAAAATCTCGACCTAAACTGAAAATGGAATGTAGAAGTGAAAATGTTACCCAGGGGCTGAGCTTGACAGGATTGTATTTCATTATGTGTCTCCATCAGGCCTGGAGAGCTGCGAGGAATTTCGGCGTTGGCTGGGCTGGGATCTCCTGGCCAGGGCGGGCACAGAGCTGCTGCTCCCTGCGTGGGAACGAGTCCTTGGAGGAGCCTCCAGCCTGCCCCTGGAGCTCCCACCCCCTCATTTCAGTCACTGGCCCAAATGACACCGGCGTTTCTATCCCATTAGGAGGAGCCAAGATAATTTTAGCATCTCCCACAACAAACAAGCATCTCACAGATACGTTTGTTTCTGCTCCTAGCAAAACAGCGCTGGCATTAGCCCTTATTACTGACTCCTCTTAATGCATGCCATGGATCCCTGTCATTTGGAGCTCGTTTCCCAAACTGGCTAGCTGAGATGTGGAATGTGCTGGTGTAGGCTGCAGAAATTCATGCTCAAAATCTGGTGGTTTGGGTTTTTGCTCTTTGTCTGGCTGGCTTTTCAGGTGGAGCTTGCGTTCACTCTAATTGTTAGAATTTGGTCAGATAGTGTTGTGCCACAGCTGTCAGTTTATATATTGTTATAAGCTCCTAATTAAGAACCTGTTTGTAACAGCAAAGCTCTAGTTCATTAAAACATATGTTGCTAGGGAGATAGAGGTAACCAGGAAAATAAGGAAAATAGAAGAATAAGGCTTTTTCAGAGTCAAGATTTCTTCTCACATTAAGAGTCTGAACTCCACAGGTGGGGTTTGGTGATGTCCAGCAGGGTCTTGGTTTGCTCTCTGAAAGCTGCATCCTGAAGGTGCTGTCAGAGCTGGGTCTCCCTGTGCTCAGAGCAGTGGGAAAAACGTGATGGGTTGGGCATGGGGCTGCAGGTTCTGTTCCACCAGCCTTGGCACTGCATGGAATTCCTCTGGGACATCAAGCTTTCCCTGCATTGTGGCCATTCCAGCTGTCTGTTTGTTGGAAGCTCTGTTTGCAGTTACAGACATGTGAACACTTGCCCTGTAAAAAATCTGAAATTGTAATTTGGAGGGTATCTGTCACATAGGAGTAACCAGTGACCTTGGTCAGACACAGACCACTGAGTGCTGGGGCCATTAGCAGCCGCCTGAGCAATCCAGCCTGCAAGCCATTAGTTGCTTTAACTATTGCAAATTACCTTGGTCTTTTGTTCTTGTGCAGAACCAGACCATGCAGTTGTTAAAAAATTGCTTTTTTTGCTTTTTTTCTGGTGCTCCCCACATTTCATAACAACTGTGTGGGACTCCAGAGTATTGTGAAGGGAGGAGTCTTGCAGGAATTAATAAAAAGAGAACATGAACTGCCAAGTTACCAATCTTATTTACACCTCTCATTAAATTACAAATTTGTATGAGGGGAGGGGGCTGCATGACAGCACCAGAACTTGTCCCCTTGTGCCACTGTGCACACAGGGACTGCTGAGCTCTGGCATGGGCTATGGTGGTGAGCTCCTGTCGTGAGCCATTTTGTGATGCAGCATCCTAGGAGTGTATTCCAGCCTCAGCTGGGTTCTTTCTGCCTCCTAGTCCTGGATGCTTCTTGATTCTCATGTTTCTGTGGGCAAGGGGAGAGCACAGGTTCTCAAAACAGGATCCTGGCTTCTCTGGAATGCTGTATTATTAAACAACGTGAGGGAATCGGATTATTTTTTGCTACCCAAGGATGTGTAGCTCATTCTTTGTCTGCAAGCAGAGCTGACCCCTGTTAAATAGCAAACAGGTTTCCCATCAATGCCTTTGCTGAAGGTTTCTGAGAGTGATTCCAGGTACGTGCTTTTCCTGGCCTCAAGTGTTCCTTCTTGAAAATGTTCCAATGTACCCTCATGCCTCGAGCCAGCCTACACCACTGATGAACTTGGCCCATTGTCACCTGTCATCTTGAAGCTGATTTTTCTTTTCCAGAATATAAGGTTGACACTGAGACAAAACTTCCCATCTGTGTGCTTTACTGGCACGTAATTGCTCCAAAGAAGGGAGGAGGTTTCCTAGATAAAAGTACTCACTGCTTTCCTTGAAACTCTTTTCTGTAAATAAAACTCTTTCATCTTTGAACTTAAATATATTTCAACCCCAATTTAGGTTCTTTTTTCCCTCTTAGTCCTGGACCTCTCTAAGTTATTAAAAAAAAAGACTTTCTTAATAAGCCCCAAAGGTAATCAGAAAGAAGACAGCTAAATGAAACAACTCGTAAAATATTCCTCAGCATCTTTAGGGAATACTTAATGCACACAGGGTCAGGGCTTTGTAATGGTAATTTAAGAGTTGTAGGAAGTGATCCATCATTTTAAAGAGCAACATTGCCATCCTTGACAAAAAGTTTATGTTTCGGAATCAACTTAAGTCCCTGCTCACCTCAGGAAAACAAATGCTGGCACATCTTCTTGTAGGACATAATGAAGGAGATTTTCTATAATGTTATGCAAATGTCATGCTAAATGGTACATAGGCTTTGAGAAGTGACAGGCAATTGCAGCTGTCCAGTTTTCTGGAAAGCACTAATGCTGTTCTGGATTAATTTTTCTTTCTGGAGCAGACGTTGTATGGAAATTACCCTTGACTGAAAGCCATTGCTGGAAAGGTCACAGCAGTAGATACAAAATCCATAGGCAGTCAATTGCCTTCCACAGATTCAGCATTACTGCTCTTGCCTATTTTACCCTTAGGCATCTTTTATTTCTTGCACAGATGGTCTCACTCAGCCCTAACAAAATGTTTTAAGCTGTTGCATAAATTAAAATAAGAGGCCCCGAAGTACAAAAGTGCAACTCTTTGGGAAAAAGTTGGGGGGTGGAGAAGGGAGTGCAGAATAGGCAAGGAGAGAAAATGATAGAGGGCTTTGCTTTCTCTTTGGGCACCTTCTTCCCTTGGCTACAGGTCAGTCACAGGTATTTCCATCAGCACTGATGAACTCATGGCATGGGGAGGAACAAGTGGGTAAGGCTGCAGAGGATTGAGTGCAGTTGTCACATGCAAAACATCATAAATGTGCACCAAAATATTGAGGAAAGATGGTCAATAATCTTTTTACATACTTTTTGTATTGGAAAGGGTGATTTGATCAGACTCAGCCTTCAACCTTGCCGTTTACTTTTGGTAAAATGAGGCTCCTCAAGTATTTCACAGATAATTTTTAAATCCCAATTTTTATCTCCAATATGGATGTTGTGGTTTAATCCCACGTACAGCCCCACACAGCTGCTCCCTCACTGCCAGAGAGATGGGGAAGAGGAAAACTGAGAAAGCTCATGGGTTGAGATAAAGTCTGTTTAATAGGACAGTAAAAGAAGCAAATAATAATGATGATAATACTGCTAATAAAATTAAAATATAGAATACAAGTGATGGACAGTGCAGTCGTTCTCCACTCACTGACCGATGCCGGTCAGTGAGTGGTGAAAATTTCACTTTTTCCTGAGCAAAAAGTGAAATCCCAAATTATTTTTCCTTTCAAAGTCTTAGACATCACCTGTAGAGTAAAAAGGAGCATATCCCTGAGCAAACCATTGGGTATGTGTTTTGTTCCTTACTTGATGTATTTTTTAGTTCAGCTTGCCATTGATGCTAAAATACTCCTGTGTTGTTTGCTTGTGGACTGGTTTGCAAGTAAATTGAGGTGACTGGAGTAGTGAGAGTGTTGCCTGGGGGCTCAAGGCTTCCCCTTGGCTGTTGTTCCACAGCTGCAACTACTCCTGTCTGCCTCTAACACCCAGGCTCAGTTTTGATGCCTTAGGCTTCCACCAAAGTTTAGCTCTGCTGTTGTCTTCAAATCTCTCAGAAGTGAGTGAGCCTCCTGATTTACAGCTAAAATCTTCAGAGGAATTTTGGTGCTGTGTAATAGAGGTGGAGGTGAGGTTTACATGTTGGTATCTTACCTAAAGATGAACTACAAGGGTTTGCAGCTCCCTTGGTGGGGTGGAAACCCCCTTAAACAGTACAGGGCTTCCTAAATTCAGTGCCTTTAGCTCACTTTCCCTTTTGCTGCTGTTCTGGGGTGTAGGGTCACTCTGACTTCAGGGAGGCAGCACTCTTCTGTTCCACTGAGCTGAGGTTGGTCTGTGCTGCTTGGAGTGTGCCTTGTACCCACTGCAGTGTGATCCTCTAATCAGCCATTAGCAGATTCAAGCTTAATCAGGTTTCTGTGACTTTCACAATGCATGAGGATCTTCCCTCAGTGGAAGTTAGCCACAGATAATATTTCAAAGCTGTAGCTATTAGGTCAATGATCCTCTCTTGAGGCATGTGCCACTACCTTGGGAGATTCATTAGAAAGACCAGTCTGACAACTCAAACACAGCCTGATACACAAAGAATTCATGAGTGGGGCAGGGCTGGCACGTAGAGTGCCTGAAAAAGGTGCTGTGAAATTGTTCTCAGCCAAATTGGGGTTTGGCTGTCAAGGTACCCAGAGTGGTGGTGCACGAAGTCCTGCCAGTTCTGTTTCCCACAGGATAACAGCAGCACTGTGTGGGGAAGAGACAGTGGCACAGCTGGGGCTGGGGAGTAGGGGCTGAGGCCATGGCACTGGTTGTTCACTGGGATGTGTTGAAACCTGGAATGTGTCACTATGGGGTACTGAACTTGCCTTGGCATCAGCCACATCCTGTCCCCAACTCTGAGCTCATTTCTCAAGGTGTCTGTAAACAATGGCAGAATACTGGTCCTTTTTCCCAGTTAATAGCCAATGAAAAAGAAAATTCTTCAAATTATTCAGGTGGGTCCTAGGAGAGGTCTGATGCTTGTAATCCCTGTTCCCAAATCTAGTTCTCTTGATTTGCAGAGCTTCTGTATTGCAAATTCTTGTCCTTACTGGTCAGCAGGATGGTTGTTGTCACACCACTCTGTACCATAATTCCTGCTTCTGTTGAGTGAGCAGAGAGAGCAGCACAGAAGCACTCGGACATTGTGCATTAGTCACTGCCACTGTTACCTCTGGCAGTGAAACCTAATAAATGGGAACACAGACTTTATAGGTCATTGAATACCACTGGGTGGGTTCCTGGAGAAATGGAGTTGTAACATTGCCCCTTCCTTCGCTCCCATCCTGCAGCATTCCCCTTGTTTGTTCAGGAGCCCTTTTCTCCTCACCATTTACTGTTCTATCTGCAGTGGGTTGTTCTTTGTTGGTGGGAATGGGGTTTTGACAATGATGTAAACTTCTGCTTGTGTAACTATATCTTGATGTGGGGTGTGTTGCTTGTTTCTTTGAATATTGTGGTAGCTGTGTTCCTCAGTGTCTTTTGACTGAGAATTTTTCTGTACTGTCCAGCACATGAAACTCAAGGTGACCAGTTCTATTTTCACGTCTCTTCTCCCTCTAGGCTGGAGGTTTCCTGCCTTCCTTTTGGACAGTTAGCATAAAGAAGAGAGAATGTTCTCCTTCAATTAATTAGATGATGCATTTCAGAGTAGTCATTTATGTTTAGTCACTTAATGAATTATTTTTTGCCACTTGACAGGAATTGATAGCAGACAAAGAATCCAAAAGACAAAAAGGAAGCAACCATAGCTGTATTATTAAAGAAGTATTCACAGACAAATGGAGATGTTAGATGGTGTAACAGCTAGGCTACACTCACAATTAGGCAATCATAATTAGAAAGGGCCAGTTCCATTTTTACAAGGTTTAGATGATTTTTGTAGCATTGTATTTCAAATTTCGGCAGGTTTGTATCACACAGAACAAAAACCTCCGATTTTTCATGTATATTGGTGGGGTTTTTGTTGCAGTTTTTTGAGCTGTGGGGTAATGCATGTGTAGGAAGTTAATGATGTGGTCTCTGGGTGTTGCTTTCCTGTACAGAGTACTGATAATGAGCTTCGAGTAATAGGGTACGAGTCCCAGAAGATGAATTCTGATTACCTTTGTGGTACCGTCCCCTGTATGCCCCTTCTTCCTTGATGTTTCTGTAAAGAACATTTGGATTTTGATGAGGGTATTGCCTATTTGACTTTTAATTAGATTTGCAGTATGTTATGTTAATAAACCGTGACTCCCTGTTTAGTTGGTTTGTTTTGTTTCCATTTTCTTAAAGTGTATATTCATGGAATCATATGGTAGAAGGCAGCAGTTGAAATATTTTGCTTCTTCATGACTAAAGCTTATATTTATTGGTCCAGAGAGGGTGGATTTTGCCCCATACTCAATAATAATCAGTAAACAGTAGTTAAATTGTACAGACACTAGCAAACTGTGGCATACTGTGAAAGTGCAGAGAGGAATCCTCTGAGGAAATTGCATGATAGGTCTTAAATAATACCTTATAGTCATGGGCTATGCCATTATAGGCACTAAAATTAAATATACAGCTTCCCTAAACAGCAGGTTGTCTTTCTCACTGCCCCTTTTTAATAAAAACTCTGGGACTTTCTCATGTTGACAGGTCAAGTGTAGTCTTTTTATAATCTCCATGGTTTATCCCATTTGGAGTTCTTGAAATTTGTTTTCCTTGTACTCACTTGTTTTCCCCTAAATAATTTACTTGTTTCTGCATACTTCTAATTGAGATTTAGAAAGCAAAACAAAACCCCAACCTTTTGCAAAATCCCATGGAACACGAAGGCATTTGGATGGCATTTGTGGCTCTGACTGGTGGTGCTGGTCCCCCCACGTTGTGTTGACTGCTCTGCCAGTTTAATCTCCAGTCAGTTCTGGACTGGGCTGGGATTTCTCTGGTCCCTCCAGTGGGATGTGATGGGCTCTGGCAGGGCTGCAGTGCCCTGTCAGCACAGGTTACACCCCGCTGGTGCTGGTGGCAGTCGCAGTGTCCCTGCAGGGCTGTGGGACAGCCGTGACACCGTGGGGTGAGACAGAGCCGCCACGAGGGTGAGGAGGGGCAGAGCTGGCAGGGAATGCTGCACAGGGAATGCTGCACAGGGAATGCTGCACAGGGAATGCAGCACAGGGAATGCTGCACAGGTGTCCTGGTTTAGGGCAGGACAACAGGGAATGCTGCACAGAGAATGCTGCACAGGGAATGCAGCACAGGGAATGCTGCACAGAGAATGCTGCACAGGGAATGCTGCACCGGGAATGCTGCACAGGGAATGCTGCACAGGGAATGCTGCACAGGGAATGCTGCACAGGGAATGCTGCACAGGGAATGCTGCACAGGGAATGCTGCACAGAGAATGCTGCACAGGGCAGCTGGGAGTGTCACTGTGGAAAAGTCCATTGGTTATTTTTGTCCTCTTGGGCTGCTCTCCTGTTCCAATTGCCTTAGCAGAGGTGCTGTTGGCTGTCCTGAGGACACAGGTGCCAGCTGATGGATGCACAGCCTCAGTGCTTTGCCCTGCTGAGTGTCCTGGAGGGCCCAGGCTCTGCTCAGGCTTCTTGCCTGAAATTGCCCCATTGGCACTTCTTGTGATACACAAGCCCACTGTGGATGGGCTGAGACCCCCTGACTCAGGTCACACAGGCCATAGAGTTATCAGATATTTCTGCTTTTCAAACACTGTCAACTTGGGGTGAGTTTTAATACTTAATGAAGGATCAAAAGCTCAGTTTTCTGTTGTGGATTGTTGAAGACATCCCATCCTTTCATAACAAGATTTGGTTCTCATAGGCTTCTAGTAAGCCAGAGGTTTTTCTAAGACAGAAAATGCTTTGCCTCTGAATTTCTGAGCCTTATACTATTTTTTCCATCTGGAGTTGTGTTTCTAGATATGAATAAAAAGTTTCCAAAATGGATAAAATACTTTACAAAATCTGCACACATCTTTTGGGGAGATAGGAAAGGGAAAAAACAAATATATTTGGGAGTGTTCCATTGCCATTAGAAAAACAATTATACATTTTACTCATCTCTCTGTGTAAAATGATAGTAAAATAAATAAGGGGAAGCCCAACTTGGGTGGACAAGCTCTTGAGTTAAGAGTTAAGTTAATAGTTAAACTATTTAGATTAAATGACTGCAAGGTCTGGGTCTTTATGCAACACATTCTGACATTTTATTAATAAAAGCTATTTTCCTATTAGAGGGATTTTTGCACATGTTTGTCTTTAATAAATTCAGAAGCTGCCACAGATATTCAGAGATATTTCTGTCCATGGTCATTTAGTTTTAGGGCGCTGTGCAATAATAACAAGTAAAGCCCAGTTTGCTTTCTGCATAACCCTGGTGCTGTTTATTTGGTTCTGAGGCAGCCACGAGCTTTTCCCTGTCCTTTGATGCAAAGTTTAGGATTTAGTATAGAAGGTTGTGCATTTGTCTCCTTGTGTGTGCTGTCCCTGGCAGTTCTTAGGGTCCCTGTGTGAGGTGTTGGCAGAGGCAGGTGTTGCTGCCAGCAGGAGGACGGCCACCACTTCACACATGGTGAAGAAAACTGGCCTTTTGGGGGTTTGATGGTGATGGAGGAGGTAAATAAAAATATTCTAATTGGCTTTTACGGATCAAATTTACTGCCAGTGCTTTAAATGCTTGGGAGAGGAGCATTTGGGTCCTGTCCCTGAGGCAGGGGAGTCCTGTTTGAGTTGAGCACGGGGTGAGACTGGAGGGGAAACCTCAGCTACGGTGCTGACTCTGAGGAGGGATGGGGGAAATCGGAAAGGATTGAGGTGGGGGCTCAGCAGGGACAGCGTGGGGATTCCAAAGAGTTCCCTGTGGGAAGGAGAGCTGTTCCATGTGGGAATGAGAGGTGTTCCATGTGGAAGGTGTTCCATGTGGGAATGAGAGCTGTTCCCTGTGGGAGGGAGAGGTGTTCCATGTGGGTGGGAGGC
>VZTB01002523.1:314185-345801 GCA_013397245.1 Thryothorus ludovicianus
GGAGAGGCCCTCCCGAAGGGGAGGCGTTCGCTGTGAGAAGGTGTTCCCTATGGGAAGGTGAGCTGTTCCTTGTGGGAAGGAGAGGTGTTCCTACTGCAGGCTGAGGAGGGCTTGGGGAGGGCAGAAGAGACCCACAGCCTGTAGGGCCAGGGCGTGTTATGGCTGACTAAAACACCTCCTGCCTGCTCTGCCTTCCTGCAGAGTGTGGGCAGTGATCGTCCTTCCCTTCATGCTGCCATCCACGTTGCTTTGGGAATGTTGCTCCACCACTGGGAATGCTTCTTTTCACTCAGAAGGGGCTTCTCACAAACACCCATGAAACACAAACTTGAATCTTTTCAAGCAAAGGGGTGTTTAGGACTGGATTTCTAATGGAACCATGTAGTTGTCAGGCCTGATCATTTTCTCAGGCAGTTTGATGTGTTAGGCTTGGCCATGCCGACTCACTGTGCTGCAGTGTGGATCCATCCCCGTGGGCTCTCCTGCTGCCCACGGGCCTGCCAGGGCTGGGGGGGAACAGGCTTCACCTGTGCCTGTGCTGTCATCCCCACAACCCCACCAAAACTCACGGCAAAGTTTCCTCTCGGCTTTGGATCCCACTGCAGCTCGATGGCATCAGAAGAGAGATGTGCAGTTGAGCTGACAATCAGTGATTGGCATCGTGCACAACTCATTATTGTGTCAAGGATTTGGCATGTCCGTGGAGAGGAAACCATGTGCGTTGTGTTGACACTGAGCTTAATTCATATCCTACTGGCAGCAATGCCAAACCCTGATCTCATCGGTGCCCGTGCCAGAGCGCCTGCCTGTGTGCCAGCTCCTTGTCAGAATAATGACTTATGCCTAATACCAATCATTCCGTGGCAGATGCCGCCTGGTGTAGCCATTTTGTACAGTTGGGAGCCTGAGCAAAATGGCTGGGTTTCCATGCTGGCTTTCCATGCAGAGTGTGACATGGTCAGAGCTCTCTGGTAGGGCCAGGAAAGGGAAAAGCATTTTAAATGGCATCCAAGTGACCTGCTCGGTTTTATGGCAACTTTCTTTAAAAAAAAAAAAATCTTCCTGTAGTTTTTCTCTTCTCTACCCTCCCCCAAATATGTGACCGCCCCCCAATATGTTCATTATCTTTCTGCTTTCAGGATCTTCAAAATTAAATTTGTGGATGTGGCACTCTGGGCACCACTGCCTTTCTTTCATCTTCCCCTTAAACAGTTCATCTAATTTTTGGAGAGAGCCCTGATTCTTCCCCGTGCTCACAAGGGGTTCATCTGCATTGCTTGCAAGGGCACAGGCCTGGGTGTCAGCCTGAGGTTTTGCCAGTTCCCACTTGCCAGGAGATTGTCAAGGGAGATGTGCTGTGTCCCTGCTGAAAATAACCCTTTATCTCTCCAACACCGTGGAAGGCAGGAAGGGCTCGCAAGGAAAAGAGAACCCAAAATGTGGTTTTGACTTCTCCCCATGGGACAAGTTCAAGGTGCCACCAAAGTGGGAGAGAACATTTGAGCTGATATTGAACTTATAATCAAACTCTTTGTTGTGGGAACTGAATACTGTGGGAAAGAGAAAGGAAAACTTCCATGGGGTACAGCAATAATGAGTGTCTGTAAGGAACCACAGTGTAGAGTAACTCCTGTTTACCTCTTTGGCTTGAGTGGGTAATTTGCTGGAATAAAAAGAGCAGGAAAAGGCGGAATGCTCAGTAGTTCACATTTGCTTTGAAATCAAGAGGCCCACAGACCAGCTTGGTGTTCTGTGTTACAGAGATGTGAGAGCTTTTACCCAGTGCTTTCGCATGTATGTTAAAAAAATAATCACATCACACTCCCCACAGCCTGGCCATCATTTGTTCTCAAACCACGTTCAAGTGACAGTGCTTGAAGATAGGTTATTCATAATCATGTTGTTGTTTAAGCTGCATTACTATTTTGTGTCCAGTGTATTGATTTTTCAGGATTCTTCTGCATGAGGCTTTTTCATTAGTGTTTTATATGGAACAAAAACCCCTTAGTGGATTCAGAAAATATTGTACTTACAAAACCTCCATAATTTTCTGTTTTTAATAGAAAAATAAATGCACCTGGGCTTGCAGTTAGGATGCCAAGATTTTCCATAATTTAATTTGAAGCAGTTCAAGAGCTTTACTTTGGATGTTAGCAGAAAGGAGGGCCAAATTCAGATACAGTTTAATTGGGTACAAATCACTTGGCTTCCTAGAATTACTTTAGCTCACGTAAAGTCCACTTTAATTGGACATTTTAAACATATACAGATTTGCATTTCTTTAATAGATGAGATGATTACAACACAATTCTTGACAGACACTTTCTGGGATGGACAGAGTGGTTTCCTAAACATGGGAGTGAATCTGCACTATGGGGGGCAGCCAGGCAGAAGGGCTACAAGAGATAAAGGATATTTACAGAGCACATTTCTGTTGAAAACATGTGAAAAATCATGGGTGAAAACAAGACTCTGGTGTGAGTTGGAGCTTCTGATGAAAAATTTCGCTTGTGATGAGCTGGTCCATCACCATCTGGGCCACCACGGGCTCTTGGTGTGCCACTGCAGTCACATTTCCTGGGAAATGTTTTCCTTGGGAAGACCACGTTGATGTGATACATCTCTAAAGTTACTTTTGGTTCCTAGGGCTGGTATCCAGTTAGCCCTTGGGTCTATGAATATTTATACAACATAAATGGGGAAATCGGTGGGTTCCCTTGGTGGAAATGTGATATTGGTATTTTTTAAAATAAACTTAAATAAGGTCAGAATTTTTTATCCTCTAGAGAAAATTTCACGTCTGATTAAATAGTTTACATAAACTTAATCTTTTTCTGCTAGATGCATTATAGTCTCAGATATTATTCATGTAGCTATTCCTCTGTGAACCATAAAATGTTCATTTCTTCAAAATGAATATGAAGCTCAAAGCATTAGTGGTCTTAAGAGCATAAAAAGTTTATTGCTTTGTGCTTAACATTTTTCAAGTAACTTTCGAAAGCTGAACAAATTTTGCATTTAGATTAATGGAAGATGTTTTCCATTTGAAGGAACTAGCAAGGGAGCAGCAATAACAAGAATCCCCCAAGGTTAAAAATGTAGTGCTTTTGATTTTTACCAGAACTGTGTTAGCAGAACAATCATTTCTCAGCATGGAAAGGTAACATAATTGGTCTATACAGTGGCAATATAGAAAACGAGTATGCTTCAGAGAAAGCTAATATGGCTCTACTTAATAATTTCCTTCAAGAGCCTGAATTTGAATGTATATTTCACCCAGCTTGAGGCAAACAATTTGTACACAGAAGTTCTAGTGGAAGTTACCAGGGGGTCACGCAATTTATTTTAGATCTTGAAGTTTTCAGAACTGAAGATCTAAGTGCGCATTCACTTGCACGTTTCACCCATAATTTAATCCAGTTGGGAACCATTTTCTTTCTCCTCTATTATGTCAGTTCTAGTAAAAAAAAAAAAACAACAACCCAACACTCTCATGAAATATTGTGAAAGAGGAGTTTTCTTGGAAGTAAAACTACTTCTCAAATTTGCACAACCAGTCTCTAAGAATTGCTGCAGCCCTTTCATTCCCTGGCACCTGAAGCCTGCTGTGTTGGTTTCTTAAAAGCTGATGTTCCTGTGTGAATCCACTTTATTTTGGAGCTTGTGATTGTGGAAAATAGTGAAAAGTGCTTTTTTTCAGAATAGACAAACCACAATTTGCCCTTCAAGTCAGGACAGTGGCTCCCTGTGGCAGTGCCTCCAGCCTGGTTTCTGTCTGCCCAGCCCAGCAGCCACAGCCCATGGCCAGCCTGAGCTGCTCCACCTCTGTGCTCCTGGGCACAGCCTCGGGCTGTAAATCTGGGAATCTGCCGGGACAAGAGCTGAGAGGTCCTTTCCTGTAGAAGTGGCATTGAATAAAAGGAAGGGGTTGTGCTTTTCAGTGTGATTTATAAGAAAAGCTCTCGAGCCTCTTTGTTCTCTGGGCTCTGACACCTGCAGGGCAGGGCCCCGGGAGCGCTGTTCAGAGCCCCAGGTGAGGGTACTGGGGTGTGGTTTACAGCTCATCACCGTGCAGGGGCAGGAGGTTGGAAGGGGCCGGAGAGTTACAATGAATTTATCAGAGCCTTTTATCTCAAATGTTCTGGAGAGATGCATTAGGAGAGGAAGATCTTAAAGACAAGAACTGCTCTGCTGGGTCTCTCCCTGTGCTGGGTGGTGTGAGCAGTTGGGGTTAGAAGGCAGGTGCATGTTTCCTATGAGAGGACAACACAATTCTGGAAGTTTCTTTCTTAGAATGTGACTTGCCTGACAGTACAGGGATGTATATTTACAATTATTTTCTCTAGTCATGACCCTTCCTTTTAGAGTATATGGGACTACATCATTTGTTCTATTTGTTTTCTCAGGTGAGTTTGTGTCTTTTTAAAATAATAACTTACCTTTTCAGTTGTGTATTTTTATTTTAGTGGGATGATGCTTTGATTTGTAAAAAGGAATTTCTGGCCTTTTTTTACCATGTCCGGGTTCTTAGGGCAGAGGATCTTTTACATTCTGCCTCAGCCAAGGTAACAAGTGCTCTAATGTTAGTGTTAATTTTACGGAATTCTTCATCTGTTGCAGTTCTAAAAATCCTTCCTGTGCTTTTGAAGTCAACAGAAGTTTGACCATTGACTTTCAATAAAGTCACTGCTTTTCTTACTTGGATGCCAAATGTACCTGAACAAATCTTACAGGCACAAAGTAGAATATCAAATAAATCCATAATTATCCCCAAGAATTAATGTGTCTTACTTCTGAAGCCAGCAACAGTCTTGCTGGAAGCCTGCCTCTGGGAAATGCTGGTTTATCCTTCCCTGGCTGTCCAGGGCTCTGGACCCACCCTTCCCAAAGCTGTGTGGCCATTTGTCACCATGAGCTTGGGTCACTTTGCTGCGTGGGTAAGGGGATCTTTCTCCCTTTAAGAGGACATGATGGGGAAAGCATGGCCTGAATTTCGTTAGCAGGGTGACAATGAGAGAGATAAGTAGATGTGACAGTTATGAATGACGCACTGTCATGCACTTCTGCGTTCTGACTCAGATAAATTGACACTGCTGTCAAACACAAGCTATGGAGAGGAGAGACCTCTGATGAACCTTCTAATATGGTAAATGGGAGTCTTAATTCTTCATTAACTGGAAAAAGGAGATTTGGCCATGTAATTTTCTCCTTGCTGCCTGTTTTAAAGATTCCAATAACCCAGCATTTACAGTTGACTAGGCAGGGATTGCTTTTTCCTGTGCTAGCGACATGTAGGCTGTGAAATCTAAGGAAGTGCCGCTTAAACACAGACTTATTGCCTTGGTTATCTTTAATGACTTTGAAATGTATTGGCCTCATTATGGAACAGTGCAGTTATCAATTCCTCTAATTAGGTGATGTGGTCCCATAAGAAATTTAACATTAAAGTGCAAAAATGAGTTAGTGGCATCAATTGCTGGCAACCTGGATGTTGGCACTGAATTTAAAGCAACAGTGCTCTTTTTCTCTGTAGTTATTCTTCTGCATCTTATTAGTTCAAATATCAAAAATATATTTTTTTAATTCATTAATTTTGGCCCGTGTGAAGAGCTGTTTATTTACCTGAGCATTTCTTTGCCCTCTGGAGCTCTATCCCGTGGCACACAGTTGGTGTAGACACCAGTGAACTATGGACCAGCTGATGCAGAGTGAACTCTCCTCACTGACAG
The DNA here is from genome assembly GCA_013397245.1 of Thryothorus ludovicianus. Lineage (NCBI taxonomy): Eukaryota > Metazoa > Chordata > Aves > Passeriformes > Certhiidae > Thryothorus > Thryothorus ludovicianus. The sequence goes on from VZTB01002523.1 coordinate 319,915, forward strand.
GTCAGGCTGGGCAGTAAAACTGCCAGTCCACGCTTGCATTTTCAGTGGCCCTTTCAATCTGAAGATCTTGCAGCAATTTATAAGCACTGAAGTGCCTTGCCCACAGTCCTACCTCCCAGCAGAGCTGGAAACAAAGCACGATCCCCGCAGTTCAGTCACCTTCCCAGATTTGTAATGCTGCTGCCTCCCACGAGGGTCTGTTGGAGGTTGCATTTCTCTTTTCCACCATATGGAAAGGATTATTGGTGGCCAATTTAGAACAGACAGTCTCCTGTCTTGCTGGGAGGAAAAGAGGGGCTGAGAAACCTTATTCTAACATTGTCTGGTTTGTGCGAGTGTTTTGGTATGGCTGTATACAAAAGCAAGTGCACAGTATTTTATCTCTTCTCTTTAAATCACACAGCACAAACCCATAGATTATTTGTGTATGAAGATAATCTCCGTTTTCTGCAAGTTTGTAAAGCTGGTGGGGATAATGTCTGGCAGGACAGTGTCTGATGTTACATGGGGAGGGTATCTGTGAACACACTGGGAGAACATCCTGCCAAAAATTTGAATTTTTACGTACTTTAGAATAAATGGCTCCAAAGACATCTAACAACCTCAAAATTGCAAACCACAAATGGTCACAAACCCAGCACAGAGATGAGTTTCTGTCTGGTTAGACAAGCTGTGAGCCAGGGATGGAAACCTCATCCTGTGCTTCCCACACACATGGATCTGTATTGGCCTCACTTAACTGCACTGCCTGCTGCTCCTCTTTGCCTCCTCTCCCAAAGGACAAAAATCAGTGGGTTGCTTGGGATGCTTTTGGAGAACAGGGCATTTGTTAAAACTCAAGGCTGAGAAGAGGGTGAATGGAAGAATAGATGGATTCCCTTTGCCTGCTCAGGCAGCTAGGCTGGGAATTCCCAGTTCCACTGCTGCTCCTCTCTGTTTAGCTGTGACTGCTTTGTAAACTTGTGGATCACAGTGAGATATTTGGCAGAGTGGACACAATCCTGCCTCCCTTTCACCCCTGCCATCGTTTGTACCTGGTCTGGAGGGGTGGTGACTGCTGACCTGTCCCAGTCTCTGAGTACACCCAGTCTGAGCCATCCCAGCATTTCCATCCCTGGCCAGGTCATGCAGGGGCTCCTGCTCTGTTCAGCCAGGTCATTGAATCTGTGACTGCTACAGCCTGCAGAAGCTGCTCATGGTTGGAATGATCCCAGTGCAGGTGATGCCCTTCCCTGCAGCGTGCCCCAGCCCCTCCCAGCAGTGTGTGGAACAGCCACTGCCATCCCTGGGTGTCGGGGCTGGTTTGGTCTCTCCAGTTCTGAAAGAAAAGTAAGGGCACTCTACTTTCTGCTCTAAATAAATAAACATGCCCACATGCAGTCCCACCCTGTGTTTGTTGCTGCCCAATTGACAGAATAATGTAAGAATCACTGATCAAAAATAGTTAGGGGTGGAAGTTAGGGTTGCTTTTCTTCTTTTTCTTGGGCTGAAAGGAAAGAGGTCTGGAGCAGTTCTGCTTCCTGAGGGAGCCAATTCTACTCTCTTGCATTAGCTTTCAAGATAGTTTTGTTTCCCTCGTAGACAGTCCCTGTTCTAGCAGGGGATATGATATTGGAGTATCCAAGAAGCATGGGCATTATCTACACTTGACTAAGAAATAAAAAATTTTGTATCTTTCCAGTTTTATCCCTTGTGTTGCTTATTCTCAGATGGAGGTGATGAGTCTCCTGCTCTGGAAAGGATATTTTCAATGATGATGTTTCATACCAAACCATACATTTGGAAAGTCAATAAAAAAAGGACCAGAGACAGGGGAAGGGCCACCTGCTAATTCTGTACAATGTGCAGGAGTCAGAAAGTTGGCAGAAAAAAATTGGACAACAGTTAACCTTTGTTTAAGCATTTTCTGCTCAGTCCCAGGTGACAGTCAGCATGTGCTGCATGTTCCTAAACCATCTCTTATCCTCAGCTTATGTGAAATACTTCTGTATTGTTCTTTCAGACGTTTCACGAAAATCAATGAAAATGATTTATCTAAGAAAAAAAAAAAAGAGGCCCAGGTTAAGGCCAAGACAGATAATAACTGCATCCCAGTCCTGTAGTCCTGGAAAACATCTCCCACAAAAGAGACTCTGTCACTTTAACATGGGCTGCTGTTTCCTTGAATGGAGTTACCCAATCTTTCATCAAAGAAACATATCTCCCATATCCCTGTCTTTAAAAACAGCAATTATGTGTAAATGCCTTCTGATTTATTTGAGCCAGGGCCACCGGCCAGTGTGAGTCACCACAATTTATTGCTAACCGTCACTTTTACATGATAGGTTTGTAACAAATATCTGCCGCATATTGTTAAATTAATCTTCCATTTAAAATTAATGGAGTTAGACTCCCCAGGTTCAATGTAATTTCGTGTTCACGGGCAGGGAGTGATGTGAGCTGCATACAGAATGAGCCCAGGCCAAACGCCCTAATCTTTCATCACCTTGAACCCAGTGACTAGGACGCCTTCTCAGCACCAACTAATGAGATTGAGCTTGCTTCTCTCCTGAGGACGCCAGCTCAAAGAAGCTTTTCTGCTCAGATACAGCAGGCTCCGTCTTATTTTAATAATTCCTCAGATATGACATGCCTGATGTTATGTATGAAAGACTCAGGCTTGAAAAAGAGATGAAATGAATTTTATATCATTACTTCAAAACCGAAACCAGCTAAAGGAAGTATGTCACAGTTAAAAATGCAGTAAGCATTTTAGCTATGAAATATTTTGAAAGTAAACAGGAGTCATTCTTTCATTTATTATTATAATGCAGCCTCACCTTAGACTCATCTTCTGTAATTCCAGTCTCATTCATAAATTAATAACAATAATGTAGATGAAAGCAGGAGACTGTCCAATGAACATGTGGATGGGACCATCAGAGAGAAGAGATTTAATTCCTAATGGAATATGCCATGCTGTAGTGCTGAGCTCTCTCATTTCTCTTTGTGGGCATTTGTAGAAAATGAGCCCGTCTTTTTTGCATTGGCATACTGAATATCCATCACATATTGTTTAAAGATAATTGACTTGAATTGTATCCCTGTACCTTTCTGTTTGTCCCTTATTGCAGCTTTAAAGTAGCAGTAATTTCACTTATATTTTAGTATTTACCAAGGCAGGAGGCTTAAGAGCATCAGTGGTACCTGCACAAAGGCCTGTGCTGCTGTGTGCTGTGCTCAGTGTCCCTGCCATTGCTGAACCACGTGCAGGGAGCTGGATGTGTCCTGGATGAGTCCCAGGTGAGGATGGGGCTGGCCTGGCCTCCTGCCCTTCCAGAGCCACGTGCCCAGAGGGTCACCTCCTCTGCTGCACCTCTCACGTGGGCTCTGCACAGTGGAGAGCAGCTGTCACAGCTCCTGGGAAGCAAGAATGGAACCATGGCACTTTTCACTCGAGAGGAATGTCTTAGGAGAGAAGGGAGAAAGGTCTTTCCACAGGCTGCTGTCACATGGAGAGGACAGGCTTTGTTCTGGGGCACGTGGTGGGTAGGAACAGCTATGGCAGAATGCACAGCTTTCCAAATCTTCCTCTTATTTTCATGGGTGTGGATGGGGGGAAGGAAGTTTGGGCCTATCTGGGCAGCTGAAGAGAATCAGTGAAGATTTCTTTCCATTGTTCTGCTTTGATTTAGAATCTCTACCAGCCTTCCCATATATCCCACCTGGGACAGTTTTCCATTGCTGAGCAGACCTCACCCAGGTTCATTCACATCTTTTATCCCTTTGTATCAGTTGCAGCTATTCTGATTTCCATGGAATTATAGTTCTGGTTAAACCAGTGAACCATGTAACCAGTATTAGGAACTTTTATGTTTGTGGGGGTTTTGTTGCTGAGAAACTCATCACTATTTTAGTCATTTAGCAGAACTACCGATTTTGACATTTCAGATTTTTTCCCTGCTTATTTAAAATCAGTTGTAAGGATATGACCTTGTTCTTCTATACTGTCTCACCTGATTAAAGCCTTAAAATTGGCTTGCTTTTTAATTTTCTCTTTTTAAATGTTTTTTTGGGTTTTTTTTGAGTGAAGTATTTACATGCACACCCTTGCTTATCAGTCCTGTTTGTTCTCTTGGAAACCCAGTGCTCCAAGCTGTGATTCACCAGTTCCCACATCCACAGGTGCCCCATTTCCTCTTTCTCCAGCTGATTGCTGCCAGCTGTCCCCTCAGATGCAGTCCTGGGGCAGAGCAGGGTATGCCCAGGGAGCCTGGATGGTGTTTTATGAGCCCACACTCTCCAAGGTGCCAAGGGGAGCTGCTGGGAGTATAAAACGTGGCTGTGGCTGCCAGCAGCTGGAACCATTCCATGGGGTTTGGCCCCAAGGGAATTGTGCAGTGTTTGAGTCACACTGGACAGACACAGAGGGAGAAGCTGCAGTGCCAGCAGTGCCAGCAGTGCCCACCTGTGCAGGACCAGCTGCCTGTGCCCAGCAGGAGCTCTCCTGCATTGCTTTTGTAGCAGGTTGCTCTGTGTGTAAAAAATATGGTGCCAGCAAGGACTGGCTCTGCTGTCTTGCAGGAGAGGGGAGGATAAATCAAGTTCCTTTTCTGCTGTATTTACTTGCTATTCATTTTTATTCCAGGCTTTGCAGCAGACAGAAATGAAGCTTCTAGATATTCATAAACAAAAAAATCTGGTCTTCTGTCCACTGATATAGATCAGGAAGGCCAGAGTGTATGTTGAGAAAGAAGAGAGTTGTAAAAAATGTTGAAATAGATTTATTGGTGACTTCAATATCTGTTGAAGTCAGCAAAGCTGGAATAAGCTTTAAGTAAACACTATCAATTTCAGTGATAAGATTTAGAAGGTGGCTTCTATTTTATTTTTTTTTTCCACTAGATGAAACAATATCACAAAGCTTGTCTTCATGGAAATGTGATCAAGATGTAAGCACTGCTACTGCTAACTCCTTTACTTTAGGTTTAGTTACACTCAGTTACTTCTTTGAATAGCAGAAGATATATCTCTCAGCACTGGAATTTTTCATTATGTTGGCTTTGCATCCTAATATTTTTCCTGTCTCCTTATATTCTGGATAGATGCCATTTTGCAAGGTGAAAAGGTTACCAGTTCCAGGTCTTGCATCACTGCTGTGCTGGACTTCTGGATACCCTTGGAAGCTTTCATCTTATTTTTTTATTAAGGAAAAAACCCTCTATTCAGGTGAAATGAGTTTCTTAGTTTCAGCATCCAGAAGTATAAAAAAGTTCCCTTCCATGCAGTGCATTTGATTGGGAATAAAAATGACTGATGACAGCCCATACTGGACCCTTTTTGTTCAATTCTGCTATGATTATGGAGCCTATTAGCTGGAGTTACAACCTATTTAAGAGCAGTGCTTACTAGTAATGGGGGCCAAATGATTTTGGAAAGTTCAGATTTACTGGGCTCCCTGCAGAAATGAATTCAGCACTGAACATATTGATGCAGAGCCTGAACGAGGCTGTTCCAGTGGGACTCAGAATTGTGTGCTTAGCAAGAAATGAGCGGGTAGTAGAATTAAAGATCAGATAGATGTGAGGCTCAAGGGCAGTCTAAACTCTGAAGTTCATCACAGCAACTTAATCAGACTAAAATGAGTGTTGCACTGACAGGAATCAAGCCTCTGTGTGACAGGAAATTTAGCTTGTTACAACAGTTCTGTGTTTTTTTCTATGTCCCTGCTTTTTAAGGTCTTGAAGTGTTTTAAAACAGTTGTGAGATGTCGGTGTTTGGTGGCTACTGAGGCAGCCTGGGTTTTGTTAATGGAAATGTTGACTCTTCACTTGATATTTACCTTTGCTATAATGCATCTGCAGTTTGAGTACTAAACAAAGACCATCTCATTGCACCTGTTCAAAGGAAAGGAAAACTTTAGGATTCTCTCAGTGGTTTTTGGCACAATCTTGAAATCCGCTCTGGGGAGTGGAAAATTTGGGTTATTGGTCCCCCAGCCCTGCAGCTGAACAAGCCCCCCATGAGCCACCCCTCGTGGGCTGCAGTTGGTGGGGGGCAGTGGGGATGGCCCCAGGAGCTCTTGTAAGGGACATTTTTGTGCTGATCACAGTCTCAGCCACCCACTGCCTCCACCAAGGTTCTTCCAAACACCTTCTCAGCTCCTGAGGAAGCCTTAAGCTTGTGTGTCCACTTTCCCCATCCACATCCAGCCATGCCCACATCGTCAGAGCTGTCCAGTTCTGTAATTCCCGTTCTTATGGACACACAACTCTCCTCTTCTAGAAGTTTCTTCACCAGAGTCATCTCCCCTTCCTGTATGCCCCCACATGACCCCTCTGAGTCAGCACCAAGCTCACCCAGCCTGGTTCCTGTGTCCTGCTCATCAGACACCTTCCTCCTGCTGTGTCCAAGACGGGATACACTTCCAAAACACAGCTCAGGAACAGAGCACTCTGCTGGCACATCTTCCATAATCCCCTTTTCTGACTTTGCTTCTGTCTTGGGGCAGGAAATTTATTCATTCTAACCCCAAATTTCTTCCTACACGCCAATTGAAGCCCAACTTGGAAGTTAGTTTTTTATTGACCATGGGAATGTTCTGCTTCGTTGTCCTGGGATGGAGCTGGGACTGTTCAGCACTTGTCAGATTGCTGCTTCCCCTCCTCTGAACCACAGCAGCAGGGTCTGGGTGCACTCTCAACACGAGCAGGTGGGACTGTGATTTGGTACCTTCTGAGATGCAGTACTTTGGTTTTGAAAAGTCTGGAAGAATTTGGTGTTGTTCATGTAGTAAACAAATGGGAAGCATAGGCGTGGGTTTTATCATTAATACTTTAAATTTTACCCATAAAAATGCACTTTCAGGGTGGTGCCTTGGCCTGCTGCAGGAGTGGCTTTATGCAGAAAGCAGTGGGAAGGTGCTGTCCCAGAAGGAGCCGTGGCTGCCCAAGGTCAGGCACTCAGAAGGGACTGGGAATGCTCTCCTGGAGCTCAGGAGGGCAGAGCTGGGGCAGTTTCTGGGTCACCGTTCGGACCAACTGTTCACGTAATTGTTACACGAGATGTTGCTCAAAGGAGTCCTACTTTCCATCACATGAGCATGTCCCAGATTTCTCTAAACCATCTGTTCAAGTGAAGAACTTCCAGGTTGTGGGTTTTGGGGTGAGAGGGGAAAAGGCAGAAGGAAAATTGGAAGCAGGAGTTGGAAGTGGAGTGTCAGCTGGGCTCTGGTAGGAGGCTCTTTACAGCTAGAATGAAGGATCAGGAGAGAAATGCTTTCAGCTTGACACACAGATGATAAAGCAAGCCTTAAACACAAGCTGTGGCTGCACAGCAGGTAAAGAAATCCTGCTTAGATTAAAAATAAATATTTTATGCCGCATGTATGCAAAGCTCTTTTTTTATTATTTTTAATAGCTTAAAGCCCTATGCAATTGGCAGCAAGGAGAAGAAATGGAAAGAAAGGGTTTGCATTGTTTTATTGAGGTGGGAAGCCTTCAGAAAGCTGAGAGGGCTTTTTAATGATGAAAAGAAAATTTAAAGGACATGCTGTACATTAGAATTTTGAGCAATAAAAACATTTGGAAATCATCCTGTCTCTGTATGTTTGTAGCAAAGAGCAAATCCTGGCCTTGCAAAGAGATCATTTTGGAGGTGTGCAGCACGGGGGGCTCAGCTGTGACAGGCAGGAGCTGGTGCTCCCTGCTCACAGGGGTGACCAGGAGGCTCGGGATGTCCCTGCCAGCCATTTGGAGCATTTTAATGACTGAAGCAGGGTAAACATTTGTGAGGATAAACATCATCTTCCTGCTGAGCAACAATGTCTCCTGAATGAGAACAGGATTGTTTTGGCATATGTCGGCTCTAAATATCCCTGCAGATACTTTACAGGAATTGCTGCCTCTTTAAACATTTATGCTATTAAAAATCAGGACGATTGTTGACATAAACCTGTGATAGCAGCTGCATTGTAGACAGAGTATGAATTTTTTATATTATTGATGAGAAGTTTATATCATTTATGTACTGTAGTAAGGGAGGCATATGAGTGCTGAATACAGAAAATGATGGGATTGAAGCCATGTTGCTATCAGGGCACACTTTTTATTAATGTGGCTCTCAAAAGGAACATGAATGCGGTAAAAGGCAAGCAAAACAAAGCTAAGTGATTTATAATGTTTTAAAAACTCCTGTTGGGATGAAAAGAAGCTTTTTGGCTCTGCTGCCTGGGTTATCTGGTTTGGGTACCAGTGTCAGCACTGAAGGAAATAGTGATGTTGTCAGATCTTGAGGGCTGGCAGCCAGTGAGTTGAAGCTTGGGGGCTTGGAGGGTTTGTGAGTGGGGAGGCTGGAATGTCATAAAGGGGTGGCTGCCAAAGGAGTTTTGAAGAACACTGCTTCTCTCTGTGTTTTCTTACCTTGAATTACCAGGATTGAGGAGGCAGAACTAAAGCTGAGATGGTCTGCTGCTCTGGAAAAGAGACATTGACCCTGTTCCTGATCCCTTTCTGTTTTCTCTGTTGGCTCTGATGGTTTCTCTGTAGCTGCTCCCCCTTTGAGAGCAGCTGGGGAACTTCTCTCTGCTCCCAAAGGGAGCTGCTGATAAAGCACCAGGGTGTCAGACCTTGGTTCCTGCAATTTACTAAGTGGGTTTGGTGGGACTTGGCTGTTTTGGGTTTATGGTTGACTTGATGATCTTAAAGCTGTTAACCAACCTAAATTATTCTGTGATCCTCTGATTTAGTTGCTTAAGTGTCAAAATTTCCTTTACTGGAGGGTAGAAGGGGCTTTGTAGTTACTGAGGTTTGCTTTGAGGGAAGCTCCACAGTAGCTCCTTCAGTGAATCTCTCCTACAAGGTCTCTGCTCTAAAGCTCTGCCCTCCAGCACAGCCTCTGGAGGTAGAGGAAGCACTTCAGCTTTTCTCCTTCAGGCACAACTGTCCTTGTTTTTGCAGAATCCCACTTGGTAGTTATACAAGTGCTTCATGTTTCTTAGCACCAGACGGGCTAAATTAAATTTTCATATGTTGTCCATACTCATTTTTCCTAAAAGTGTCACTGAGCAAATTTCCAGGATGTTCTTCTTTTAGTGGAAGCACAGCCATTGCTCAGATTGAGGCACTGCTGGCTTTTCCCATCCTCACTGCAGATTGCAGTTAAGGCTCTGGTATTGTGTATGTGCACAGCCCCACCAAATCAGCACCACTCCTCATATATTCATGGAGAGCAGGTGTCAGCCAGCCATCCAGGGTGTTCCTGGAGTGAGGGAACATTCCCTTACTGACAGAGGGGTCACCTGGAACCACATTTTGTAGGAGAACTGTGGCTGCACCCCCACGAGTGTGAGGCAGCGCAGGCTGAGCAATCGGATCCTCTTCTGGAATCACAGTCCCAGAGCAAGGTCTCACATCCCCAGTTCACATCATTTAACCCCCAGACAGCTGTCCAGGGGTGACAATTCCTCACCTCTTGGCTGTATTTAAACCCATGACCTGGAGGTGGAAGGGGTGTATCCTATTCCAGTCCACTCAAACACCCAGCCTCGGTGGGACGTGTCTCTAAATTAACGGAGCACTGGGTTAATATTGCAGACGAAAAGCTACATTAAAAGAACATTATTGGGGTTGCAAAGTCAAGCCTGTGAAAGTTAAGAAATTGAGAATTAAGGTTGCCTCTTCAGCCTTAATTTGCCCCCTTCTGTGTACGCACTATGAAACAGCCTTTAATTACATGATCACATTCTCCTCTGCCTGAGGCTGACACCTGGCACAGAAAATTCCAGCCCAAATGGTTTGAAGTTGGGCAAAGCTACAATCAGTTGAAGAAGAAGGTCTTGTAAGAAGTTTGTAGCAACTTTAACAAAAGGCTGCAGTTTGTGTTAATTTCCATTTACTTTGCTGCGTTCAAAAATTGTTTAACTTAAAATATTCTACAGGTAAAATCCATCTATGTGCAAGACCCAGGAGGGCTGTGTGCACCTCAAATTGCTTTACACAATATGGATCTTTTTAACAAAAATCATCCATTGTTTGGACGTGTAGTGTCAAAAAAAGATGAAACTGAAATGAGAATCCTACTGGTTTAGGTGTTATATATCTGTAAGTATAAAAACAATATAAATAGAAAAACCTCAAAAATGAAAAATAATCTCTGCAGGTGACAACCAAGTCACTCAGTCAAGTAAGCTGAATATTAAAAGGAGAAACTTAAATTCATTTTCCTGCTCTTTTCAAGCCCAGCAGAAGTTTTTTTCAACTCCAGCTCTCTTTTCACCTTCGAGTTGCTGGCAAATCGTCTTGCAAATGAACGATGCATGACATTTGTAGTTCGTGTAACATATGTTCCAATGTATGGAGATTGCAGGCACAGGTGGGTCGTCCTTGCCCTTAAAAAGCAGAAGCATTGCTTATTTCTCAGCACTAATGGCTGGTTTATAATTGGAGCACTCGTGCAGTGTTCGCCAGGATCACTTTGGAGTTTGGGCAGGAAGAGGCTCCACCTTGTACCCAGAGCATTTTCTGTTTATCACACCAGTGCAGGTGCTGCTCTTCCAGTTAAGTGAGGAACTGGAAGAAGTTTTGCAAGGAGAGGCTGACTCTGGCTGAGGTTTCACCTGCAGCAACTGGAAATGTGCTTGCCTGTGTCCCTCCCTCAGCCCCAGGGCTGTGCCACCAGCTGAGCTGCAGTAATGGAATTCATCCTTGGTTACCTGAACGTTGGTTCTTGAGGGGGATTTCAGCACACACAACATTCCATTCCTGGGCGAGTGGAAATCCAGGATCCCCAGCAATTCTGATAGTTCTCAGCATCCCATTATAAGCTCAGGAGCCAGGAAGGAGTCTGCAAATCTGTTTATTTGGGCAGCCAAATGAACTGGTGAAATTTTATAATACTGGCTGTTAGTGTGGAAGAACAGCTAACAGCTGACATTACCCTGATGTTCTTTGGCACACCATAGCCCAGACCATCCCAAGCACCTCCTTCAAATCTCTAACGCCAGGAAGCTACAAATTACTTAACCCAAGGTCATATTGATAACTGAAGTAAAATCAGAAATAATCACTTGCTTTCGTGTCTTCTAGACCTCTCCAATCTTCACTGCTTTGGCAGTGCTGTCTCAGCATATTGTCATTGGTTTTTGCAGTTTTTAGTGATCGTAATTCCATTTATTTTATACCAATAATACTTTTCTTCCTGTTCCGTTTCTGTGATCACTTGTTAAAGCTGATTTTCTTGTAAACTACTTGTGTTCTGACTTCAGCACAAAATGCCATAGCTAAGATTAGCTCTAACCTTCAAACTTCAGACCTTCAGACATCGGAGATGAGCCAACCATATGTAAGCCTTGTCTGTGTGTTTTTAAAAGTGGTAAAGGAAACGAAAAACAAGCACTGTCCTTCCAAGGGAACTGGCAAGCTGCCACCTTAATTTCTCCAGAAGAGCTCAGGTCAGGACAAGTCAATCAAAATCACTTTTCTTGGACAGGAGCTCAGGTACAGCAGTAGAAAATCAGTTTCAGTGGAGGTCTGGAACATTAACCAGGAACTGCAGAGTGCTCTTTTGTAGGACTTTGGGGACCAAGGAAAGCTGATGATGCTTCTGCATGGAGATTTTTGTTTGTGCTTCCCTCATGCAGTCCACACACGAACTGAAAGGAGGACCCTCATTTTTTTTATTTATTTTCTTTTTCACCCCACTGTGGGTTGTGGTTCAGCACACTAAAAGATTCTTTTGGCACTTTCCTGAGGAGGACACACAGAACTGTGCAGAAACTCAGTAATTCCATAGTAACCATTGACTGTAATTACATGCTATGTACAGTACAGTGTAAATATGTGGGTAATACAAGCAATTTGTATTTTCTCAACTACGTTATTAAATCTGAAAATTGCAAACTACATGGAAATTAGGTAGAGAATAAAATTGGTAACTTCACATACTGTATTATTGCAGAGTATTATCTCTAGATGTCTGTCATTACTTTGGAGTTCCATGCTATTCTTCAGATAATAACCAAGTGCTGAGAGTTTGTGGCCTTGTCCAGCTCAGAGCTGCACAGCCCAGCTGTTAATTTGGGTTTAGGAGGTGGAGAATGTTCTCAACTCAGTCTTTAAGTCTTTTTTGCATAAGGAGGAGGATTTTTTTCATTCAAGCAAGCAATGTGACTGACTGGTAACCGTGGCTGGCTTGCATTTATTGCAAATATACACAATGCACATAAAGGGAGGGTTGTGTCTCTGCCACGAGTAAAACCAGGCTTCATGCTCTCATACAGGCTTTGCTTCTGCCTGGGGGCTCCCTCAGGTCCCTGTCAGGTGTTACTTCACCAGTGAGACCCTCAGACTGCACAGGTCAGTGCTGTGCTCAGAGGCTTTGCTGGAAGGGCACAGCCAGATGTTTTACTGATATTTGGAGACCTGGTTCAATTGTCCCTGCCTTCCAGGCTGAGCAGCTCATTTGTGTCGTGTACACCAGCTGCCCTTTGGGGTCTGCTGGTATTTGAACCTCTCCTTTCCTTTGCTTTTCTCTCTCCTCGTTGTCTTTGCCCTGCAGAGTGTGGCATTAAGGTTAGCTTATTTATTTACTCACTGTGAATATGGAAACTTATTAGCCCTCTTAGTCTGACCCTCTGCACTTCAGTCCTTTTCTTTCTTTTGAAAATTTGAATGAAAGTACTGAATGAGACTTTTTAGCTTAGAAACAACTGCATTTATTTATTGGTTTTCACACAGAGCATATAGTCATGAAAGTTGAAAAATGCCTCTGTTCTATGATTACATTTGTCTGTGTTTTATAATGTATATGTGAGCTTTAATATTCCTGTTACCAAAGCCCAGCAGTTTGTTGTCTGTTCAGACAGAAAGGTTTGGTTTTCATAGTCAAACTGGTAATCAGGGCCCCAGTCCAGGGGCATGTGATCTACTGAGAGGGTGACAGTAGCCATAAAATCTGAACTGAGAGACTGAGCTCCTCTCAGGAAGACAAAAAGGTACAAGGACGAGGTAAAGTGCTGCAAGATAGATAATGATGGTCACCCATCAGTCTTTGTACTCGCCAAAAGAAAGTCACAGCTGTTGCTCTTCTTCATGAGGAATCTTGATTTATTTATGCTCCTTTGCCTTTACACCTGTATCTTCTGGGGCTTCTGGGCTTTCCTGGTAGATTTATTAGCTGCTGTGGAGCGAGGAGGGAGACTTGCAGGGAGGGGGGGAATGGTGAAGAACAGAGAAGAAACAGAAGGAAGACAGAAAAGTGGGAGGGAGAGGGAGGATGAAGATAAGAGACAGATGAATGACGGCAAATGGAAGAGAAATGAGACAAGGAACATGATGGGAAAGAAAGAAGCTGGAAGGGAGCTTTTGAGAGAGAATGTAAAATAGAGGTCTGGTGGAGGATTTCCAGCAAAAGTCATGTAAATCAATGGTGAGTAAATTAATAGGGCAATTGTGCAAATGAGACTGAGTCGTTTAAGCCAAGCGGAATAGATCATGCATGATTTAGGGAGAGTGTAACCCACAGGGCACACCTTTCAGTCTCCTGCAGATCTGAGGCAGGATGCTGACACGTCAGAAAGTGGAGCAGATGAACAAAATGAGGAACATTAAAAGGGAGGAGGTTGTGAGACAAACTCCAAACGCAGAGCAGCATTAAACTCCTCAGCCATGTCTTAGGTTAAAGGAAAAACCTCCTGGTGCTTCCAAGTCAGACAACACCACTGTGGTTTTAGATAAGGTCTCCTGGTATTGCTTCAGTTCCTGATGTGGTTGCTAACTTTTATCAGAAGAATCAAATCAGAAATGCATCCTGCAATTCTTTAAAAGTGAAATTTTGCAGAAAAACTGTTTGCTGTAGTTGCCAGTACGAGCATTTCTGCCACCTGCCATCACTAAGCTGTGAGTGTGGCTGAAGAGGGAATGCTGAAGGAGTCTGGAGCAGCCACCTGACCAGGGAGTGACAGCACCTGGCTCTGCCCTTGCTGTGTCCCATTCTGTGCACTTTTGGGGACCTGTACCCATATGTGCACCACAGACAGGACACAACTGGGATATGCTGTTGTCTCCCACTGGTATTACAGCTGTGCCCATTGCTCCTGGGTGATGATGAAATTCCTGGAGTTCCAGAGCAACCCTATTTCTCCAGGATTTATTTAGTGTTCAGATCAGTTAATGTGTGTTTGAGACTCTACAAATCTTCTCCAGCCCTGAAAATGGATTCCTCTGCTCTAGCAGGCCATTAAATCCTGTGCCTTTTAAATGCAGTGATTACTAATGATTGTGAAGGACCACAATTAAGCAGCTGTTTCAATTAATTTCTGACCATCATTCTGCCCTATGGGTTTTTGAAAGCATTAGATGTAGTGCCACATAACCCAGCATATCTGACTCCTGTAATTTCTGCTCTTTCCCAAGGTCTTGAAAAAAAAGGTGTCTTTAAAAGACTTTATTGTTTGATTTCACCATCTTCCCTCTCTTCTCCTTGAAAGTGGACTGTGGACGTGATTTTCATTTTACTCAGTAGAAAGTTAAACGTAACCCAGGCGTCTTGTTAAGGATAAATATTTTTCTAAAGGAAACAAAAGAAGTGATGAAAGATGAGGTGGAAAGGGAAACCTTAGTGCTGATGGGAGACAGCTGGGTTTTGTCAGTGATGGTAGTTCCTTCCTCCTTGGCCTGCTGTTCTCTCTTGGAGAAAAGCAACATTTTTATCTAAAACTGATGCTGATAAAATAGCTCTTAACTTGACAGCATCCCTTTCACAGCCTGAAAATTCCTTCCTGAGATTCAGGTCGGTCTGAAATACTGCTTTGGAAACCTTGGGATGCAAGAATGAGACTGTCTTCTTCCAGAGAATTCTCACCAGCTTTGGGAGAAGCAGAGCCCAATGGGGGGACCTTCCTAGGGCTTGGAATGGTTTCTGTGTTTTTCTAGCAAAGATTTTCCAAGTTGTGGTGTTTCTCCATGTCACACTGCAAGATCTCATCTCACCTGATGTAGATGTGGGTTGTGACTGACTGAAGGGCTTTACAGCCCCTCATTCTGTTCATGAAAAGTCTCCTTTATTAAATAAATATGGAATGTGTATTATTTCTTTTTCAGACTCAGGATTCAAACAGGTATCAGTTATAAATGTTTGATTATTTATAATTGAAGTTGTTTTATAATTGATTTCCAACACAACTGCTATAACACTTTAGTGATATCTAGCAAAGGTGTGAAGGTTAATTAATGAAGAATTGCAGATTGCAAGGGAATTATTTTTTGGTTGTCTTGTAGAATTCCCCCCCTAGGCTGCAGCTGTCTGAAATGCTATAGAATGATTTATGTTCATATGAACTTTTCAGTTCAGTTGTGTGATGTCCTGCACTATTCAATCATGAAAATCTTGCTTTTCACTCAGTTTCTGGTTACTTTCTCTTCCTTAAGTGTTCAAACAGTGGCCCTGCCTTGCTTAGTTGATATGTCAGCTTAGAAAGTAATTTAAGCAGACACCTAATGTAAAACCTAGGAGTAAAATATCACCTTCCTAAAGATAATGAACTTCCTTAGAGTTGGGCCCCTCTCTGAGCAGGAGCTGTGTAGGACAGAGCTTATCAAGCTGACAGGCCTCCTAACAGAGACGGCTTTTTCCTTTGGATAGATATTTTAAAGTATTCTTCATTCTAAGGAAAACAAACAAGTGTTCTGTCAGTGCTCTAAGCTACCTGAAAATAGGATTTACAGTTCTATATAATTGCATTTTCTTTGTGTTTGCATAGAAGTCATAGCATAGCTGGAAGATGATGGCAATTATAATTTATTATGCTGTAATTGTTACCTAAATGTTTTTGAATAAGCAAAAATCACATCTGTTTAGGAATAAGTTGCACAGCAAGAGAATTCCCTTTGAAATGAATGCTGTGTTCTCAAATTCTGTAACTGTACACATAAAACAACATATTTATTTCCCCACTGAGTCCATTACATTCCCAAGTCAAACTGCATCCTCTCTTCCCTTCCCATATTAAACCCTTTGATTTAATGGAGGTTTTAACTACTGGTTCTTTAGGGAATTTTCAGTAGGCTTTGCACAGATTAGGTTATTGGAAAGTATAGTTATTTTCTTGTAAAGTGGCAGTTCTGTGTCAAAATTGATTTTCTCTGGTGCTGCAGTAGTAAAACAGATAAGCTTCTGCTTTGCATCCAAAATACACCGATATTCCTGCCATGATGTTTTCCTTGTGCCTCTTAACCCAGCTCTCCTACAGGCTGGCTTTGAAATGAAGAGGACACGATGCTGTGCTGCACACAATGCCTTTGGATCAGTCATTAATGAATCTCCTTCCTTGTATTAATGTGCATTTACCAGTGATGGCCAGCTGTTCAGAAGGAGGAAAGTCCATGCTGGGTGTTGCAGAGCCCTCAGCTGAGGGGTTGGGCACTTTGGTGGCCTCTTGGAGCAGCTGAAGCTGTGGATGTTCAGCATCTGGCAGGAAGTCAGTCCCATGCAGTGTTTCCCATACTGTGAAGTGTTGTAGAAGGTGTAGACAGGAAAAAAAGACTGAATAAATACTGAGTACATCAGTGTGTCCTCTGTGTGAGCAGAGGTTCTGTCCTGGGTGTCTTGCCCAGCTTTCTCACTGGGTTGGGTCTCTCTCACTTGGTCTGTCCTTGGTCATTCCTTTGCAGGTTGGGCTCCTGAAGGAGAGCAAGCTTGTAAATTAAATTTGAACTGAATGTGTTGGCACACATTAACTGAATCAGCCTGGTACTTCTGGAGCTTCAGTAGGCCTGATACAGATTTAGTAGCATTCACTGATCAGGGAATACCCTGATTTTCAGTTTTTCAGACTTCATTCAGTGTAAGTTTTCAGTCAGTCCCTCATTTGTGCAGTGAGGGTCTGTCCATCTGTATTTCTCATGCTGTGAATGGCATTGTTGTCACAGGCTCTCCAGAGATTAATGTATTTACAGACTTGTGTGAGCCATTGCACCAATCAATGGTAACAGCCTTCGACAGAGACATAAAGGATCTATTAAATTAGACCCGAGTTCCTATTAAATTACTGTGCATAAAAAGCTGGACTCCCCTTATCTGCAGCAGAAATGAATGCTGCTTTCAAAGGAGGTTCCCAAGAAGAGACAGTCCAGCAAGGCAGTGGGATGGATAGTGAGGAGGAAAAGGGGATCTCTTGACACCTGCACTGCCTGCACTGGGGCTGTGGAGGGAGCAGAAGGTTTCTACATTGCAGGCATGAAGGCATTCCCCTCCCCTTCAATCAGCTCCCCCCACACACACTTCTCTTTACTAATTAGATTAGAGACAAATAAAATTAAACTATTAAGGCAATTAAGAAATTCTTAACATTTGATCAGTTAGTTGAATGCAAATCTGTCCTCCATCTCTCTGTGAAGGGCTGATTGCACAGTGTTATGTCCTCGAGCTTGTTGGTTTCTGGTTAAGGAAGGCAGTAATAAAATCATAGAACATGCAGTGTTTTGGGTTGGGAAGGACATTTAAATATCATTTAGTCCAATCCCCCTGCCGTGGGAAGGGACACCTTCATCTAGCCCAGGTCTCTCAGAGCCCTGTCCAGACTGACCTTGAATGTCTTCAGGGATGGGGCAGCCACCACCTCTCTGGGCAACCTCTGCCACCACCTCCATTGTAAAAAGTTTCTTTCATTAACATGCTTCAAATACTTAAATTCAAATAAAATAGCCATATCTCTTTTCTCACTGTGTTGCTTCTCTGCCCCATGCTATTCAAATGTAATTGCTGCATTTTGGCCACCACAGACTCTCGTTTATTCAGTCTCACTTTCCTCTTATGTCCACAGTTAGACAAGCTATGTCAACTTCATTTCCAGGACTGGTCATATGTTCAACACCCTCATGAATTTGTGATAAATCAAACAAATGCCTGTTGAGTTCACTAAGAACTGTCCCCAAAGACTGAATGAAGGACTTGAATCAATAAGGTTTTATGATTGTATCTCTTTTGGAGGGAAAAGAAGGACAGCAGGTGACAGCTTGGATAGGTTGTACACACAATTTATGATCTGTCAATAAAACATGCATCATGGTGCATCTCATACCCGTTTCAGTCTTAGTGTTTTTGTACACATAGTTGTCACCAAAATCAAGGTAAGGCACCTCATTCCTGGGCCCTGCCTACAAACTCCTAGTGCATCTCAGCTGAGTTTTTGAGATCTCACTGCAAAGTTCCCAGAGCTGAGTGGAGTCTCTGGCTTTCTGACAGTACATTCAATTAACTGGGAAAAAGTTACTGTTTTATTGATTTGAGCAAACCAGACTATCCATAGGAAGGCAAGACAAGCTCTCAGCACACCCAGCGAGATGTTCCAGTGCTGCAGTAACTTGTTCTGGGACCCAGATCTAGACCCTACACAATTGTGTATCTATAATTTCTGCTACCAATGCAAAGTGGTGCATATATGTGCAAATCTCTTTCCTGCTTTTCAAATCTGCCTTTAAGAGGCAATAATGCTGTTAATGCTGTTAGTATTTACTGCATGTTCTAATGGAACGCTGCTATTCATGTCCCTAGAAAAGTTCAAGTGCCCTTCAAAAGCAGAAGCTTTTCTTGACAGGAAATAAAATTGAGCACTTGATATTAATGGTCTTCTAATTAAAGATAGAACAAGCTTGCCTCAATATCTTCATCTCAATGTGTGTCTTTCTTGGATGCATAAATGTGGGTTGACCATTGAAGCTTTAAATTGTCACTTCAAAGGTAAAAAGCCAGAGTGAGTTCCCCTCAGCGCTGGCACTTTGGATGAGTTTATCCCATAAACTGCCAGGGTTTTGTTCTTCCAGCTTTCCTAAATGGCAGCACAGGGCCATACCCTGAGTGGCTGCAGCCAGCAGTGCTGCCCTGCGGTCCCCTGGGCTGTGGCTCTGCACAGGTGTCCCCTGCAGGACTGTCTAGACAGTGTGTGAAGGGCAGCCTGGTGACCTGTGTCACCTTCTGGGCTGCTGGCAGCTCCCGGTGTCTGTGGCACACCAGTACTCTCCACACATAAACTCGTGGAATTTCATTAATTCATTCATCAATACAAGCCATTAGAAGAAGCTGTCTGGTGAACTGGTGTCTTGGACACTAATTGGCAGCTTGTTTTAAACATCAGCCTGCTGCTGCTGAGGATAAAGCCCTGTGGTGCTGGGTGTCAGGAGTGCAGGCAGCCCTCTGGGATGAGCTAACCTGACACCCTTAGTGTGGGCAGAGGCATTTTGGAAAGGGGAGCACAAGGGAGAGGGGACAAGGCAGTTAATACTAGAACAAAATGGTTTCTGTAATTGTAGTGTACCTGAATCCACACTATGTGTTTACTAAACTTCATGTGGGGAAAAAAGTTTGGGGATATATGTATAGATATTTAGATGTAGATATAAAATGTATACTGTGTATGTGCACATCAAATATTGAAGGTAGAGAGAAAAATAAGTTAGAAGCCAAAAAATAAGAGACAGGAGGAGGAGATAGGAAACAGAATTTCCTGTGGAAATGGGTAAGAAATATGCTAAGACCTCCCCATGACTGAGTGGATGGTGACATCCACAGGGATATTCTTGCCCTTGTCTGAGCCCTCTGTGGGTGGGAGGCCTGGTAAAGCTGACAGTGGGACACCCAACCCACCCTCAGTGACCCGCAGGCCTGTCAGCCCCTGGGTGACAGGTGCTCTGCAAGGTGAAACATTTTATACCTTCCTAAATAATCTGGACATGTCATCCACATCTGTCCACAAAGAACACAGTCACCAGAATTTATTTTGCATGAAAGTAGAATACAGAAATTTTACGTAGTCTAAGACACATTGGAGATGTTGCAGATGGAGTTAAAGCCTGGCATGGTTTCCACTGCAGGAAGCAGAGCTCATGTTTGCAGTGCCTGTACAGTCATTTGAAAACAGGACATAGGAACACCTGATTTGCTGATTACTTCTCCCTCCTGTCCTTTTTTTAGTCTAGGTTTTGTACATCAAGTAAAATCACAATTACACAAATAATTCAGAACAATGTCCAAAGGAATTGACAATTTTGCACTATTTTGAGTCTTGCTATTCACCTTAAGAGTTCTGTTGTTGAATAGTTAACATTTGCCTATTTCAACTAGTTCTGTTGATTGCACAGGTACTGCCAGCTCTCTGTGAAATATTCTTGTCACAGGAAAGACCAACAGTGATAACACTTGCCATTGAGTGCTATGGGTGAAAGTTAACCAGTGAACTGGATGAAAGTTGTTCCCAATTAACATCATGAACTAATTTAGCCTAACTCTTCCTTGCACTCATGTGCAAATTAAATGTTCTGTATAGGCTGATTCTCCTCCTTTGGTCACCCACCTGGCAATCACTCAGTTACGTTTCTGTAGGAAAACTGCCAGGGCTGGTTGGTGATGTACCTGGAGAGGTTTGTGCAGGGATTCAGCTGAGACCTCCACAACCAAATCATTTTGTGGTCTTGCCCAGAACTCTCAAACAGAAATACAGAGCAATCTGTAACAGATCCTCCAGGCCACCATGATTGTTGCTTTTCCTCCACTGGACTGAAGCAGTTGCTTCTTTTTGAAAAATGTTGGTACTCGTGAATGCCACTCTCTGTGTGCTTCTGGTCACTTAATCCCTTGTTGGTTCCTTGTTGAAATGTTTGTGTCAGTGGTGAACCTCAGCCCCCAGGGACTCCTTACCCAGAGCTTTCCTGTGGGTTATTAATCAGTCTGGGCACTTTTTCCCTTCCACTTTCTTTGCAGAATTGGTTGAGTGGGATTTGCTGGGGTCTGTTGATTCTTCCTCCACCTCTACACTGGAGAAAATCTTTGTCCCAGAAGAACCTCCTGCAGCTCCTATTTCTGCTCTCCCCATTGCCACATGTTTGCAGTTGTGCTCAAGGCTCGGACCCCCTTCAAGCCTCTCCCTCCCCCCCCTTTTTTTGAATTACTAGCGGGTGACAAATAGCTACTGCTTTCCACTCCATTTCGCCAGGCACAGCTTCTTTCCTGTCCTCATGAGGTTTCTGACCTTTCAGTCGATGCCTTTTGCAGCCCCGCGGGGCCCTCGTGGGAGCTGTAATGGACTCGCGTTAATTGCCTGTTGAAGGACAGAAGCGGTTCCTGGCGGGATGATTGGTGGTCCCCCTGTGAGTACAGCTGTCCTGGTCAGTGAAAAGATTGATCTGACACACACAAACATTTCGGCTCAGTGCTCGCTGTGTCTCCCAGAGCTGGAAATAATCATGGCTGGGGCTGTTTGCTGGGGAGGGGCGAGGGACGATCCATTGCTGTCCCCCTGGGGCTGCCAGCAGTTTAGACAGAAGATGCCCCACAGACTGCAGGATAATCCAAAGATTTATAAAGTCAGTCTTATGGGTTGGTATTCTTTCTTTTTTATTGCTCTCAGTGGAAGCAAACCTTCCATTCTGGCTTAAGCATGTTTTAATGTGGTCTAAAATGCTAGTGGTGCACTTTTAGAAGTGTACATGCATACATTCAGAAAAAAAAAAATCTCCCATGTGTGCTGAAGTCCAAACACATCTTTAAAAATTAAGAAAGCAGAGGCATTCCTCTTATGCTTCTTGCCTCTTTTTTATGCAGCTGGATAAACCATTATGTTCTCATTAGAGCTGAGTATGGGTCAGTTTGCAGAGCTCTGTGCAAATATTATTTTTTTCCCACTTTTGATTTGTATACATTCAACCTGTGTTGGGCTTCAA
Source organism: Thryothorus ludovicianus (assembly GCA_013397245.1). Classification (NCBI taxonomy): domain Eukaryota; kingdom Metazoa; phylum Chordata; class Aves; order Passeriformes; family Certhiidae; genus Thryothorus; species Thryothorus ludovicianus. The sequence goes on from VZTB01002523.1 coordinate 341,604, forward strand.
GCTCCAAATCTGAAAGAGAAAGTCAGCCAAAGTCAGAAAATGTGCTTTGGTAGCTGAGGTCAAAACTTTGCACTGTTATCAGCCTATGCATGTTTTCTATCTGAAAATATTAATCAGGTCAAATCTCCGTGTTCCTTGGCACGTGTTCAACAAAAGATGTGTTCCACCTATCCCATGTTTCATCACCTGAAGCCAAGGTTTTGCAGAGATTTGGTCACCACACAAATAAGCTTCTTCTGAAGCAAATCCCTGGTAAAGTTTAAAAGGATTGACTTAACTGCTGCTTAAAAAGATTCTATTCTTAGTTGCTTCATCCTCTCAGCTCCATGTTTCACATTAACCTGAAATGAGATGGTCCTGAATTAAATCCCTGCATCCAACCACAGATGGCCCTGAGGTGTACAAAATCACATACACGATCTCATTTTTTTTAGACGACACTTTTCTTCATTAAGGCTTGTATGGAAGCCTCAGGAATAAATGTTTTATGTCACTGGAATGCAGAGTCCTCTAATACCAGGGTCTTACCATGTGCTAGCTGTTGGTTAGGTGCTAAAAATACCACACAAAAATAAACTATTTCTCACAATCAGGCTAAAATTTATTTGTGACAAAACCTAGCGACTATTTACCTCTTGCATTTACCAAGTGTTCTGCTTCTCTGATGTGTGGAATGGGCTATGACGATAGGAAGCAACACTGAGAAGAGAATTCCAGAGATGGTGAGACATGGTAAGGGTGAGGCAGATTGCCATATTTTGAGGTTCTAGAGGCATCCATCCACAGAGCAGAGAAATAGTGTTTCTTCAAGAAGATGCTGTATTGCAGGTGTCAATCAAAATTGTGTATTTCTGTTGAGAACATTCTGCTCCAGCAATACATTATTTACAAGTGGAGGAAGCTTAGAGAACACCCACCCCTGGCAATCGCTGGGTGCTCTGAGTGTACTGAAGATAAGCTTTGCTGAGAGTTTCCTGGCCTTGGTGCTACAGCCACCCTTTTTAGCTGATATTTTAGTCCTGCATTTTATATTTAATGAAGGTATGCATGTGATCTCAGGCTAGGTTCAGAGTTTGAGATGGAAATGTTAGGGCTTTTTAAGCTAGCCTATAAGACACTTAAGTATTTTTAGGCTGAAGAAGAGTTTATCCTTTTCTAGTTCAGCCCCAAACACTTCCCAGCAAGAATAAGCAAAGTGAATGCTTGAAACAACATAGGAAATAAGATGGGAAGAAGCATCTCTGTTTGCAAGCTGTGGAGCAGTGTCCAGCAAGAAAAGAAGGAGTGGCTGGAAAGCAGCCAAGAATCCAAACAAAAGCATCTTCAGAGGTCCAGAATAGCTCCAGTGTCATTGGATTTTAGACAGATTCCACTATAGGAATGAAGTCTCCTTGTCTCCTCTATTTGTCATTGTGGCTGTTTTTTAACAAAAGGATTAAACAAATATTTAAGCCCTGTTGCTACTTCCACTCGAGTGTTGTCAGTGGGCTGAGGGAGCTGTTACAGAGTCAGACCATGGCATCAGAGATGTCTGAAGTGTAGAAACCTCACAGACATTCAGTGTACTGAAACACGTAAATAAGACCCAAATATAACATGAAATATGTGACTACATGAGAAATTGGATGTCTCAGAGAGTTTAATTTCTGTTACCTTAAAAAAAAATATGTTTATAGCCTTTATAAGAACTTGAAAAATAATATTTCAAACAGAAGGAAAGATTTTGTCTGTGATCTGAATGTAATGGGGAAAATGGCATTTCAGCCAGCTCTTTGAACTACTCAGAATTGTACAGCAGTGATGGAAAATACTGTGACACCTTTAACATTCAGGAAAAGATGTGAGACAAGGTGTACAGGAGCTGTAAAACGGAATCTAGATTTGAGGGTGTGAGTATATTGGAGTAAAAGCTGAACACCAGGCAGAAATGTGCTCAGCCTTTGGATGACAGTGTTGGCCAGACTGCTTGCTTAATAAAACAAGTGGAATGAAAAGCTGCATTTTTAAGGAGGAGATCCTGGTGCTACTGCCCTGCATGGGCCTTTCATTGCCAGCAGCAGTGTTGAGGTCTTGTCTTAGGAGAAGGTATTTCCCAAAAAGTGATTTGTAGGGGGAAAGTCCCTCTGGTTACTCGGGTTAGCAAGGCAGATGCACAGGAAAAGTCCATCCCCTCTGAGGTCCTGCTGTATGAGCTGACTTCTCACTTCAGCCTCTGCTGTTTCCTCAGCCTCTCCCCTTCCCTCTTTTCCTTTTCTCCTGCTCATACTAGTTTTTATTCCAAAAACTTCTCTTCCTTGAGTCTCTTGGGCCATTAGCAAGCCAAAAATGTAAAATTCATTAACAAAATTTTGAGCAGCTCCAAAGGCTTGTAGGTCTTGACTATTTGGCTTTAAAAAATATTTTATATGTGTACATTCAGTAGATTTCCTGTAAAATCCTGCAGTCTGTTTTCTTTCAGGGGAATTCTTGCTTTCTGGGAGAGATCGTATCAGTGCCTTTAGTTTTGTCAGTAACTGTATGCCTGAGGTATAAATATAGAAACCAAACATGGCAGGCATCATAACATTTAGGGGTTCATTTTTAACTTGGTGTAGGAGAATTCATTTGGCTTCAAGCCCCATGGTTTTCAGTTTAATGGGAATTTTAAAAGTGTTCCTTTGCTGCAAGTGGACACTTTTAATAAACAAGTGATTTTTGTTAAAAGTAAATGACTCTTGGAGTACAGGGAACGTGTGAGGGATCTGTACTAAAGTAAGACCCCTCACAGGAGGGACATTACCTGGCAGCTGGGATAAAGCAAAGACTCATTTCACTGGATTAGGCTGACACATGAGGGACTCGCAGGAACTTGAACCAGGGTTTGTTCAGCTCTCTGGAAAGACTTACAGTGAATGACTGGAGTGGGCCCTGGGTCAGATTCTGAAGAGTCAGGGATGACAGGGTGACCTCAGAAGGCAGTAACAATGAGGAGAGTGGGGATTACTTCATCCCTGGCTGGCGGTGGTGGTTGCACCTACAGGTTGCTGTGGGTTTGACAATGAGTTTGAGCTGTGTTTCCCCAGCCACATCTCATTTGGTGACTGGCAAGATGACATATTCCTCTGCCTCTTTCTTATGATTGGGACTTGGCCCAGTAGCTTTGGAAGTAGTTGTGTAATTAATATTGCCCAGGAATTTGGAGGGGTGAACATGGGAGGTCAGTAGCTATGGGAAGAAAATGTCTGTCATCAGTCAGGGATTCTCTACTTACCTGCTTTGAATGACACCAGGTATTTCTTCATTCCTGAAATTCCTGCCCTCAAAGTCTAATTCTGCAGCAGGTGCAGCAGCAGGGGGAATTGGCTGGCACTGCTAGGACCTGTCCCAAGAGCTGTGGAGAGAGAGGGGTGTGGGGCACAGATGTTTTTCACTGGAAAGCAAACATGTTTAATTTTGCATATTACCTACACTGAGAAAAAGAAATGACAGAAATCTGGTTTTATGACTGTAAAAAATGGAGTCATATTTTGCTTGTTTAGTGGAAAAAGCCCAGAAGTCCTGACCGAGCCATTCTCTGGAGGCTGGCTGCAGATCAGTATCAAAATTTAGCGGCTTGCATCCCTTTCCAGTTCTTTTTTTAACACATGAATGTGATTTTGCTCCTTGGCCAGCTGCAGCTCCAAGCACTGAAATTAAACTTAACATGTTTTACAAAATGAATGGAAGGCCAGACAAGAGCATCTTGTTTCCAAGGATCACATAGCCCCTTCTCGGGATTACAGAAACTCTCGTTCTATTAGAATTTGGCAACACTGCTTGAACTCCACAAACACGATGTCTCGTTTGTTTGCCAACTGGTGGGAGACGCTTGGGGCCGCTTCTCCACTGGCAGCTGGCTCGGGGAGGTGGCGGAGCCCCGCCCAGGCCGCCACTGGCGTGGGGGCATGCCAGGCTCCATGGCCCTGCCGGGCCCAGCCAGGCCCCACCAGGCCCCACTAGACCCTTCCAGGCCCAGCCAGGTTCTGCTAGACTCTGCCAGGCTTCTCCAGGCTCCACTAGACCCCACCAAGCTCCACTAGACCTCACCAGTCTCTGCCAGGCCCCACCAGGCCCCACTAGACCCTTCCAGGCCACACCAGGCCCCACTAGACTCTGCCAGGCCCCACCAGGCCCCACTAGACTCCACCAGGCCCCACCAGGCCCCACTAGACTCTGCCAG
>VZTB01002523.1:345890-385874 GCA_013397245.1 Thryothorus ludovicianus
CCGCCAGGCCCCACTAGACCCTGCCAGGCCACACCAGGCCCCACTGGACTCCACCAGGCCCCTCCAGGCCCCAGTAGACCCTGCCAGGACTCTCCAGGCTCCATCAGACCCCACCAGTCTCCGTCAGTCTCCACCAGTCTCCACCAGGCCCAGCCAGGCCCCACCAGGCCGCCCCAGAACAGGCTCACGCACAGGCCTGGGCAAGAGATAGTGGGAATTAAAGCCAGCTGAGCCAAGCTGAGCCACATTTCTCTTTGTCTGATAACAAACTCTGCAGGAGGGTAGTGCGGCTGTGTTGCTGGCTCTCTGCAGATGCCACGCTAACGAACCCCTCAGCTCGTTACTGTGGCATTGCCAGCTCTGTGAAGGCCTTAGGAGGACATATTTCAGCCTTTGTGTGGTTCATGATGTGCGTTGTTCTGGGTATTTCTCACCCATGACCTGTCTCAGCGTGTCCTTTCTAGTGACTAAGCAGGTGACTCTCAGATAGGCTTCGAGATGTTGAGCATCACCTTGAAAGATATTGCTGACTCTATGTAAAAATACACACTCCTATAGCCACCCTGGGAGTTTCTTTCGGAAATACTGCCATGAAACACCTGTATGGTTTTCTAAGGAATGTCATTGATGCAAATGTATTTTCAAATTATCAAATGGCTTCATTTGCAGCCTTTGTCTGGAGCTGAGAGTCAAATGTGCTGTTCTTTCCCAGTAATAACTGGATGATGGTGTTGATTGGGTAACATTTCGCCCAGAAATGGAGGGTGATTTACACCTTGTGCCACCAGTATGCCCTTTGCAGTCATGCTGGAAGTGCATAGGTGCAATATTGGCTTTTTTGTAAATGCTTTCAAAACACTTGTTAATTTTCAAATTAAGCTTGTCCGATGGCTGGTGAGCAAGGTTTTGAAAGTAGCAAGTTCAAAGGTTTGTAAAAATAGCTGGATGAAAAATGTCTCACTTTCTGTTAGAGAGTGGCTGTTACTCACTTGTTATTGAATCTACTTACAGTGTGTGCAAGAGGCTGTATAAACTGTTGAAAACATGAGGATGTCTGCCCATTTTTCACTCCTTGGTTTAAGAGATTCATGAAAAAGGCAGTGTGTATATATAGTTTCTCAGCATCAGTCTGAAATTGCAGAGTTCTTCATCTGTCTTGAACAAGGAAACTGCCAAGGATTCATCAGCGCTGCCTGTCCCTATTTCAGACCAAGTTTGTACACTAAATACTTGAGATATTTTCCTAAAGGCTGGCTCCAGGCTCCATGAATACTTCTAACCTTTAATACGGTAGAAAGGGATTGGACAAAAATAAGTGTAGTTACTGTGTGGGTGCTATGGGTAAATTATTGCATTGAAACCTAATTGAGATGTTGATTACTGTGGGTCACTTAGAGCTGTTTTGTAGAATTACATTCAGTCAGATATTGAATCCTTAACTTAATTGACATCTTTCTCTCCTTTCTGATCTGCTTCTTGTCCTTCTGTGCTTCCCTAAAAATACTAGTGTTTTACTTCTGGGTTCCTTTCCAAGCTGTCAGGCTGAGGGGCACGTTCTGAATCATGTCAGTCATTTCGGGTGTCTAACACTGTGCCCTAAGAGCTGCAGTAGTGGAGGTGCAGCTGTTTTGCTCCACACCCACCTCAATAACACCATAAGTTTCTCAGAACCAAAATGATGATCTGACAGAAGATGCTTTCCCTCCATTTGCAAAGCACCCAGAACAGCTATTGCCTCCTCCCAGTAAATCCCAGCCTCATCATCTCTCAGTGGGAAGGGCTCACTGGAAGGCTGCAGCCTGAGTTGCATTTCAATAGCAGATGGTTTCCCAATTACCATTCTGTTTGCATCCTCTCTGCTCTGCCTGGTGACGTTGCCCTTTTTTGTGGACAATGGGGTCACAGCTTGTCAGTGCTCTCGGGCTTCACCAAGGCTGTTGGGCTGAGGGGGTTTTGTGTTGTTTTGTTTTCCTTGTCATGCAAGAAGGCCGTGATATTTCTGTATCTGGCAGCGTGTCTGCGTGAGACAAGGCAGAGTGAGCGAGGTTGATGTGTGAGTGACAGATCCCTGGGTGACGCCGCTGGGAAGCTCTTGATCTGACTGGTTTGAAGTTGAAAGCTCACTAGGTCACACTGAAAATGGTTGCCACTGGGCATTTCTTTCATCCTTGTTTATTTATTTTCCCTTCCCTTTCCTGAAGTTTTTCCACTCAGAAAGGGGCTTTGCTGTTGTTCCTCATGTTCCTTGTGGCTCGTAGGCTGAATTCTAACCTTTCACTGCACCTCATTGCTGTTATGTCTTCTACTTGTTGGTGTTCTGTTTGGTGGGCAGGGGAGGGAAAGGGCAGCCTTTTGCCTTTGAGCTTGGCACCTGTGCCAGGGACTAAGCAGGTACAAAATGACCATTTTAAGCAAGTACCAGGTGTTTTTAAAGACATGGTCTGTTTGTAATTTAGGAACCTGCTGTTCAAAGGTTCTGGCATTTGTCAGCCGGATCAAAACAGAGGAGCCAGGTGGTGATTCTGTGACATTTTTCTCTCCATACCTGCAGCATGTCCTTAACTAAACAGGCATAAAGAACAAGGCATAAATTAACCTAAAAAGACGAGGTGGCATTAGAAGAACCTCTGATCCTCTTGTCAATGCTCTGTTGGCAAAGCTAAAATAGCCACTCTGACAAGAGCCAGGAGAGGTTTTCCTCCCCTGTGGATGTTGCCAACAATTTGTCACCTAGCACAGAGGTTGTCGCTGTGGTAGTGCACAGAGTCAAATGCCAAAACCCCATGTTGTGCATCCTGCAAAAGGGTCAGAAAATCATCTGGCATGGAGGGACATCGGGGAGCTGAAACTTGTGAAGGGGGTGGCTCTCAGGCAGGATAGTGACAATCCAGGCCCTGGCTGTGTATTCAGGGGCTCACAGCAATTCAGGGAGGTTATTAATGGTGCTTTGCAGGTGTTGCATGGTCCATCTGCCTCCATACGGGCCTGGGTGCCTGGTGCACTTGGGGCTGCCCATTCATAATACCACTTCTGTTTTGCTGAAGTTCTGAGCTTTATCTGACAGCTTCTCTCCAGGGATTAAAAGGGCCCAAATTCAGCTTTAGGCCACCCCATCTAATAAGTCACTAATTACTGCTGATTTCTCATTCTTGCATTGAAATACATGAGAGCTGAGTATGAACAAATAACCTCAAACTGGTACGAGCAGGCCTCTGGCATTTAGAAGGAAAAGTTGTACCGGGGGCTTGGTTCAATCACTGATCTGTCAGATTGCTCAAGGCAGAGAAAATAGGTCTCACTTTAAACTCACAGATTGTACCTGGCAATAACTGGTTGTGAGGGTGATTGAAGTGCAACTGTGAGACCTTTGCTCGCTCCAAAAGGAAACACTGAGCCTTGCAGGTTTGTGCTCTCCATCCTACATGGAAATGAGGAATTGAGACATCTGAAACATTTCCTGCACTCTGCATATCGTCATTGTCCAGATGTGGTATTCCATTGTGGTTCTGCTTCTCAGCCTTAAAAAAAGACAATTTTGGGCACAGTCTGATAAGCCATCTCTGCTGAAGATACAGCTGGTATCACCAGCCAAATACTGTGTGGGAAGCAGAACCAGGAGAGGGGACACATGAAAATGCAGAAGTAGCAGGTTCAGGGTGCTGTTGTCTTTCTCTGCTGTGAAAACTTTTGAAATTTAGCTACAAATATCCTTGCATGCTTTCATACATCAGCAGTGCAGGTGGAACAGGGGTGACCCAAAAAGGAAGCCCCAGGCCTTCTGTAATTCATGGTCAGCTCTGAAGTAGAGGAGGGTCAATCCAGTGGGATGTAGTCTTTGCTAATCTAGGGAAGTAATTAACCCAGCCCTTTCAAGTTTGAAGTATCCATCTAAGCAGTTACTTAAAATGACTCTCTGAACTGAAAGGAATTGGAATGAATTCTCAGTGCAGATAAATCTGCAATATAATTCAGCATCATTTTTTGGAGGTGAAGATTCGGCCCACTGGGTTTGGGCATGGGTGGCTGATTTAACTCCAGGGACAATTTCATCGTTTCTGGAGTAAATCCTTTCCTAAGCAGGCCATAACACACTGATGAGAGGGGAAGACAGCAACAAGAAACAGTTGTCAGGAATATCACAAATTCATATTTCATGGAACTAGGCACTGTGATGATTTGCTGCAGTTAATGAAAAACATTTCTACTCAGTATATCCACCTGTCCCCCTTTGTTAAAAAAATAAAGTCAATCCAAAATGGGATCATTATCTTTAGTGGATGCACTTCACATCACTGAAAACAATTTCAGCTTAGTTAAATAACATGCAGCCTGGAGATTAAAGCTGTCTCCTGTTCAGCTGCAGAGACAAGCAGAGTCACTGGTACAGAGATCACTTAGAGCTCAATATTCCTTTCAGTAGTAACTTGATGTATCTTATTTTTTTTTCCTGTCTGTTATTACATGCTACTAGGTTTTATTTATTTAAATCTCAGCCTCCTTTTGCTGACACAGCAAGGCATAACCAGAGATGTTTAGTAAAACTTAGATGAGCCCCTAAGTGGGCCACTTGTTCTATAAATCTTTAAATATTTCATGTTACTCCTTTAGAAATTGCTGTTGCCAGACTAACCCAATCTGCTTTGAAATGACTAGAGCATAAAATAACAGCTCTTTTAAAATTCTCCAGTGATACAGTTATTTGGTATATTTTTAGGAAGTACCAGACCTTGTGGCCTCTAATGAAAGATCAGCTTTAAACTTGAGGAAGTTTTGCTCCAGAAGGAGCCATTCTTTCCAGCCCCTGGACCCTGCTAGGATCTTGTTGCTCTCCCAGGACGTGGCCAGGGGAGCCTTCTGGCCCTTTGAAGTCAGTGGCAAAACTCCCACTGAATTGTAATGGATCTGGGATTTAACCTGAAGAAATGGAGTCTTTGTTGTCTTTTATCACCAAATACAGATATTCTCCCTGAATTAGCCTGGACTGGCCAGCCGTGGAGGAGATTGATGGCTGTGCCAAGCAGCACAATCCCTGGAAGTAGGAAAAGGGGGTTATGTCTTGTGAGAGACCAGAACTTCAGGAAGACAAATTGGATTAGACTGTTTCCACAGAAACTCGGGAGAGCATCATGTGTGGGCTGTTAATGGAAACACTGCTGCCTCTACACATCCGCCCCTCATGATAAATGTGACACAGCCCTTGTGCAAATGCAAGTGTTATTACATTAACAGGAACTGTTCCAGCACAATTAAAGCCGTGTTCATTAAGGAAGCCAAGCAAGAATGGTGCTGACCGAGCACAGAATTCCTGGGAAGATGAGGATGCCTCTTCCCTTCCCTGCTGTGTCCCATAGCCAGGCACCCGTGGAATGGGGCAGTGGCTCTGTGGCTGCTCAGCCACCTCTTTAAAGTTGTGAGCACCAGAGACATGAGACTGAACCTGAAGGGTGAAGGACAAGGAATTACATTTGATACTTCTGTGGAAGCACAGCCAAAGTGATCATGCTCTGGCTGTGTTCTAGTTTCCACAAGGGTTTTAAAGCATATAGAGGTATTTCAGCCAAATTCCTAGTAAATAAGGACTCACTGAATATTAAAATTATCAGGAAACAGGCCTCTATGTAAAGGATCTTCCTGGTGCCATAATTCAGGGGAAAACTGAACATACAATGGCATCTTTAAGACATGTCAAATTCAGAAGCCATAGCAGGAGAGAGGGACTGCACCCTGGTAACTTCTTAGAGCTTCATCTGGATCTCACAACTCCATCAGCTTCTCCACACAAATCCATAGTACTTCCTGGAAAGTGTCTTGAACAGATGAAACAGAAGCACATCCAGCCAGCTGTGCCATTTCTGCCAGGAGAAGGAGCAGAGAGAAGAGCTGAATGAGTGAGTTTCTGGATTGTCTCTTGATTTCACAAGGTGTTTGGCACCAGTGGATTCAGAGATGTTCCTGTTCCTGCCCTTCTCAGCTCAGCTGTACCTTCTGTATTGATCACAGCACACAAACATGTTTATGGGGCTGCACTGGAGACCAGCTCATAGCATTGTTGTTTTTACAAATGCTGAAGATTTATCAGTTTATTTTTGTGGTTTGATTTTTTTTTTCTTTCTTTTCTTCTAAGGGTGGGTTACTGTGCCACCAGATTTGGTGTGACAGTGACGTACTTGTTCCATGGAGATGAGCCTTGGAGATAAAATCACCAGGTCTCAGGAAGGCTTTAACTTTCAGTTAAAATCATCAAGCTACAGCCCCAAGGAGGTTGGAAGCACCAGGAGAACAAAGGAAGGCACTACACCAGTTTTCACAGATTTACTGCAAATTGGTTTTCCTTGATTTTTACAAGTGGGTGTGAGTGAATACCAAGAACCCAAAAGCTCAGTGATAATGGACCCACCAGCAACGAGCTCATCAGCCCAGGATGGCCACACCTTGAGTCTTCTGGATTAAGCCCCGGCAAAACTGTGTAATCTTTTCCTCTTTTGTCCCCTACTCTGAAAGCCAAAACTACTTCTTCTGTTGTTCTCTGTTTCTCTAAAAACAATACTTCAAAGACTTGTTGCAGATGTAATTCCGCCATCTGTGAGGTTGGGAAGCTGGGGTGTCTAACAAGGCAGAACAGCAATGACTCCTAAAGTAAAGCAGCTCCTTCGTGTTTCTGAAGCCAGGCTGTTTACAGAGGGGCAGCAGCACATTCCTGCTCCCAAATCTTGGGGATTTCAGAAATTACACCGTGTTATGCTGGTACCGGTGACAAGCTTAAAAAGAGATGCTGATGATTGGTTTTAAATTAAGGGAATGGTGTTTGCTCCCCTGTGAAGGCAGAAGCCAGTGAGCTTGGGCACTGTAAGCAGTTCTGTCTCTAGATTGTGTTCACCTGCTTCCCAGGACAGGGCCTGCAATTTGGGCAGCAGGGGCATCTCACCATGGGTTGTAGTGGTAGCACAGAATGGCAAGGACAGAATGATAAATCTGTTTTTAGTTTCAAAAGAACAGTTGTGATGAATTACTGTGTGGGCTCCTTGAGTACGTCCTGGGCCTTTACCTCTGGAATTGCCTTGAAGCCAGAAAGAAATATGCTGTAGGTCTCAGCAGGGATGTGTAAGTGTGAAACTGGAGAGCAGCTTGGAGTAGTAGGTACTGACAGCTACAGCTGAACACTTCACTGAGCATATGCAGTAAACAGGAGGGGAAAACTGGGAGAAGTTACACACTGCTGTTAGTTACTTCTTCTGCATGTAGCCCTCCATGCCTCTCTGAGCTGCCAGACTACGATCAACACGAGCTCTCTGTGAAAGCACAGACATCCTCATCCATCCCCTTCCCCTGTTTGTCACCGCTGGAGCCCTCATTTCCTCACACACACTCCAGTCCGCTTTACTGCTCCCTTGGTGTCCCTTTATTTTGCACTGAGTGGTACAATATGATCCATTCTGGAAGCACTTCTTGCAAACAATAAAATACATTTTCCCTGAAGCCAACATCTTGCTTCACATTTGCACCGTTAAATACTGAGCAGAACAGAGGAAAATTCCAGGCAAACCAATTGGAGCTGCTCTGTGCATCTTCCTTTGGTTTTTTTTGACTCATTCCGTTAAAATTTAAGGTGCTGCACAAGAGTCCAGGGCTCAAATGACTGTTAGCTTTGTTTGATCATATATCTAATTTACTTTAACATGGGATCCTGGCATGCATTTCTTTAAGAGACTGAATCAATTTTATGCTAAATGATTTCTCCAAGTAGATTTTTTTTATTGTCCCCTTTGCCTAGAGTAAATTAGGGTGATAGCTGGAGCAACCAGGGAATGAAAAGGAGTCAAGTCCTCAAGTCACATTAGCAGGCTTGTTGAGGCCTTTAAACAATCATCACCATCAAAGTACTCCATAATAACTGTAAAAAAGCTAATCACAGGTGGCAGTGGGCGTGAAATGTGTGGCTCTGTGCTCAATCCTTGGGATAATGGGGGTATTCATGGGATTTCTAGAAGGACTCCTTTGTGCAGCGAGTCATGTGCCTGCTGAGCTGAAAGGACTATTTTGCTCAATTTGTCTAAAAGCACTGGCTTATGAGATAGCTGCAGGGGTTTCACTGCTCAGGTTGTTTTAACCCTTCCCACGCAGACTGATTTTGGGTTGATTCCAAGACCTTGTCTATGCTGGGAAATGTCTCCAATTTCAGGGAGTGGAGCACGTTACTGGTCAAGAACCGAGGGTGTATAAAGACCACCAGCCTTGCTGGGCAGGACCTGGGGCTTTGGCTCTGCCTCTTCATGGATGCTCAGCTTGAGACACTCATTTTTGCTCCCTGGCAGCACTGGGAGTTTTGAGCCCTGGGAAGCACCTTAAAGTTGAGGTTCTCAGCCACTACTAAGATTTAATTCTCGAAGCCAGGAGTATTTAAGGCTTTCAGTCCCAAGGTACATCAAGATTTTCTTATGATCTCTTTTGTTGCTCCAAACAACCTCTTGGTGATTTTAAAGAACCATTCTAAACCATGGATATGTTTTTTATTGTGTGAAACCTGCATGCTCTAGAAATATTTTTCTTCCTCACTAGAAATAGTTAAAAGAACGCCTAAAAAAGGAAATCTGTTACCTAAGAGACTCTCAAAAGAGGAAAATATTTTTTACATTAGAAATCCTTTACTTTGAAATGGAAATAAATATTAATTATCTAAGTACACCAAATGGTTAACTACCATAACACATTTACTTAAATTTCAGTCAGTATCTAGAGGTGAAGCAGAGACCAGTGGTGTTTTCTACCAAAAACCATGAAGCTAATGGTTGGGTGTTAATTAATATTGCTATTAAGATGCAGTGTGAAGATTTTAAGTGATGTTTCATGTTCCTACATGTAGTCTCAGAACTCAGGAGAAAAGAGAAATTAGAAGTTTAATCATGGTATTTTGTGTGGTCTCTGTGATGTTAAAATGGGTTCTAGTCAAGAACTTTCTAGTTTCAGGTAAGGCTAAACCAAGCCAAAAACCTGTGAAGAAACCATTCCCAGGCTGGTTTCCAGGTTGCATCACTGCAATGGTGATCCAGGTGCCTAAATCTCGTAGTTATGTCAGTATCATTTTTTGAATGCCAGGGTGTTGCATTGGCAGGGGAAGAAGGTTCTCTTTTGAGGGGGGATGATGATACTGCTGAGGCAGTGCAAGTGTCACAGGAGTCTGAGTTCTCATCTGATACAAGAAACACCTCCTGAGGTGATGCACCAGAACTTACAGGTAGGAGCTCCTCTCTTTACCTGGCCATTGCTTTGCTGTGGAGTCTTCTCATGGGAAGAATTCCTTCTACCCTTCCCCTCTCCCTTCCCCTTTGTCATTTTCCTCTCCTCTCCCTTTTCCTTTCCCTTCACCTCCTGCTCTGCTTTGCCAGGAACCCAACCCTGTGAGGTCACAATCACAGCCTGCAAAGATCATTAAACCAAAAAATGAGATTCCCACCCTGAGCACGTCACAGCAGTGACACAGAGGACAGACTCTAAATACCATCACAACTTTCTTGATTCCAGTTGCCCTCTAATTCTTAAGGTGGAGGACCAGAGCCACTTTGCCACAAAGCAGTTCATGATGTTGATACCAAGTTGTGCTGAAGCAGGGTGTGGCTGGGAGGATGTAAAAACTGGTAAAGAACTGGAATGAGCTGTTTCTGCCTGTCCCTCTGTCTCTCATACGCACACAAATCATTTAAATGTGCTTTCTGACACCCTGAGTCAGCCACAGTTCTGGGGTTCTTTTGCTCTCTTTAATTTTTCTTTCTCTTTCTCCTTCTACCATTAACATAACCATTATTGAAAGAGAGATCCAAATCCTTAATTTCTAATGTAAGTACCAGGAGAGTTTTCTATCTATCCCATGTCACCCCAGCCCAAATAATCACAGTGTCTGGAATGAAAAAATTCCAGCTGTGATCTCAAACTTGTGTCACCTTCAGAGCAGCACAGTTGTTTGCTGTGTTGCATTACAAGGAATAAATTGTGGAATGTCTCAATGTGTATAACCTGAGGGGTTTTTCTGGAACTACCTGTGGAAGTCCCTAGTCTTGCTAAGGTTAAGCTGAGCCATTCTTTGGTAGTGCTCCATGGATAAATTTTAGGATTTTACTCTTCCCTGTGCTGATTTGGAGTGGAACTCTGGTTCAAAACAACCTGGCATTGTTACATGCTGTTTGCCTGGTGCTGGAGGCAAAGAGCACAGGTGAAATCCTCCTCTGCTGATAACATGGCAAAGCTTTCATGGATTTCTGCAAAGCCCAGAGTTCCCCACCAGTGAACTCGCCAGCTGGAAAGTTATCTCAAAGTCAGGGATATTTCAAAACAAGTTCTCACCACATTTGTGCCCTAGAGGACGGTATCAGTGTCCGACTATTTTGGACACCCATAAAGCTCCTTTGTATGTGAAATCCTTTTCCTTTCTTCTGCTGCTTGTGCAGTTTGATCCTGCACCTTGCAGCCATTGCCTATTGAAGGTACACATGCTGCTCCATTCACTGCCACAGCCTTTGAAGAGTTAAGCTCTGCAGTCACTCAGAAGGTGGACTTCTGCTTTTCCTCAAGTCTCTATTCATCTCCAGGAACTGAATTTTTCATGCAGTAATTAAAATTTGTAGGTCAAACCTCCCATGGCACCGTTTTCTGCTAATATGGGAGAGCAACGGTCGGATTCGCTTACGCTGCTCTTCGCCGCACTGAGATTTAAAGGATGAAGGGTGACATTTTCCCCCATTTTGTAAATTAATGCCATTGATCTGCCTAACAAGAACAAAGTTAGGCTTCAAAATACCAAATGATAAAGAGATTAAGACTTTAAATGGCTTTCCAAAGACAACCTCTATTGTAAGATTCCAAGCAGAGTATTGAACTTTCAATTAGAATTTCTAATGGGCTATTGACTTAAATGGATAAAATGTTGCAAGTGATAGCTTTCAAGATGACAAAAATTGCTTAGTACATTCTGGAATATTACTTTATGAAGCAAATACTCTTCTGAAGGCTGAGTAGTAATAACCCAGGCCCCAGGCAATATTGTTCTGTGTCTCTGTGCGGCAGTTTTTCAAAATTGAACTAATGCATTTTGAAATATTTTCTCTTTTCATGTTTTGTAAATCTTTGGGAGTGTGAGGTACTTTAACTTTCATGAAAGAATCTTAAATCTCTGGTGATGTAGCTATGATTGCACTCTTTATGAAACACAATCCATCTACTTCAACGCTGTATTTTCACACGTTCTTCCATCTGGGGCACAAACAGTGAGCCCACCTTGTGTGGCTGCTCCTGACTGTGCTCCAGAATGTGCAGTGCCTGTTCTGCAGTGCCTGTGCTGCAAATAACAGCTGAAACTCTCCCAAACCGTCCTGGCGCTTTGCACTGAATTGACTTGAAGCCTTGTTACGAAACACTAGCTCTAGTACATCTTTCAAAGGATATTTTTCAGAGACTAGCCAGCCCTTTCCAGGATAAAGGGTTAATATTATGCTTATGTTACAGTGCATTAAAAACTCTAATTAAAACAGCATTACATTCCCATCTGCCAATCTCCAGTAATCTTCTTTAATTGCAGTAATTAAACTATATTTACATGTTCAGAATACTTGTAATTTAGCAAATTGCACTCTCTGCTCTACATTTAATCAAACAACCAGTTCCAGTATATTTAGTGTGGAAAGAAGTAATTTCAATGTTTTGATTACTATAGCAGATTTGACAGAGTAAGTGCCCCTCTAGTAGAGACTTTGAAAGGGAAGGCAAACATGAAATATAGTCCTGTTCTGATTGTCATGTGAATGCCTAATTACATGTTAGAGGATTAACTATTAAAGGGTACACACTGTTTCACTTGATTTTTTAGGCACAGCTGACATAACAGATAATAAAGGTTGCCTATTTGGGGCTGTTTGGTGGAACATGTAAGCTTTTTATTATTATTATTAGAAATCTTAAAACCGAGTATTAAATCCTGTGAGTTAGTAAGGTCATAATGCCCCACATCTTTACTTTAAAGACGTAGGTGAATGGAAGATTGTGTTCCCACCGCTCTGGTGGCAGCTGGTTCCCAGCCCCTTCCCTTCCCCTGGCTGCTTTCTGGGGGAGGCAGGGTTGTTATTCTTAGAACAGCAGTTCCCAGGTAGCTCTTTCAAATGCTTGTTCAGGTTTTTTTGCTGGCAGTGGCCTGGGATGGGCAGGTTCTCCTTGCAGTGCTGGTGCTGTGCCCTGGGACTCAGTGGCACTGAGGTGTCCTCAGCTGGTGCCAGCCTGAGCTCAGGCAATGCTGGTGCAGCTGGGTGGGGAGTGCATGGGGGAGAGGATAAGTTCTGCACAAAGGGAGGCTTCTCTTTCATTGCACATCTCCTCTGTGATCTGGGTCTAGAGCAGACTTGAAAAGGAGATTCCAGTACCAGCTACCTGGTCTACCCCAGATAAATCGTACAAAGCAGAAAAAATTCCTTCTAATCTGCCAGAAGCAGACATGCTGGATTCAGGGCCAGCCCTGCTGGCAGAGCCCGTGCTGGGGTGGGAGCTCTATGCCTGCCAGGGGCCACCCACATCCCCCTGCCAGACCCCCCCATGCACAGCCCTGTTCATGGACACCTGAGTCCAGCCCCCAGATACCTCTGGAACTTTGTACTGCAAGTTTGGTCACTTACAGGGGTGAGATGTCATACCAGGAACGTCGGTGGGGAATGAGTCTGATGCCCAGAAGATGTGCACGTGGGTGTTAAGGACAGCAGTCCTTGCAGGCTTTGGCACCCCTGGAATTGCTGGCTGGCAGAGGAGGCCGTGGTGAGCACTGGCAGAGGTCACAGGGTGGTTCCAGTGGGCAGTGGGTGCTCCTGAGGAGCTGCTCTCAGCACACCAAGTGTGGAAGGGAATCGTTGTGTGTGCAAAGCTGCAGTCAGGCTGGTTCTCTGCAGCGCTCTGGTTACAAATATATTTTTTTAATGCCTTTTTTCCAAAGGCAGCCAGAAAAGCTGTTAAAAATCTCTAACTCTCGTGATAAATTTTCCTTATTAAAATGCCCTTCTACCAACATCCTCCTTCCCTGGACCTGACCTTGGACACCCTTACCTGTGAGTGGTTCTGGGATTTCTTACATCACGCTGCCTTCATTCATTTCAAGGAGGTACCTCCTGCTATTCTCTGCTCAGAGGTAAAATCAGGGCATTCCCAGGCATTCCCTGGGTCTGGGTCACTGCCTTTACTCCTCTGTCTTGCTAGCAGTGAAGGCTCTGAATTGAACCCTTCCAGCTGAATCTGTCTCTCTGTGTAATCCCACTGTATGGCTTTGCTCTCAGGTTCAATCCACACCTCCAATTTTCTGGCTTAGAATTTAGAATTAGAAGAATGTCTGTTCTAACAAATTACTGTATTTATTTTGACTCTGCATTTATATCTATACGGATATATGTAATAATTTATTTTGAATTTTCTAGACTAGTAGATGATGAAAAAATTAGAAATTGGCCTTTTGAGCCATATTTTTAAAAACCAAGATTATAATACTTGATTAAAAAAACAAAAAACATTGCCCCTGCTATGGAAGATGTAAAGAAATTAGCCTAATTCTACTAATTTTTTGAATTTTTTGTTACTTACTTCTGATCTATGTGAGTGTGGCTGAAGTAAGAATGACAGCAATGCTGTTCAGTTCCTCTGTAGCCACTATCATGAAGTTCACAGACATGAGAGACCTGCCCTGTTTTGGATTTCTCATTACACTCCGTGGTGTTCACAGTGAGGGCTTCAAGATGGGTCTTCTTAAGCCTATTAAAAAGCAGAATCATGCTGGTCATACGTTTAAATAGATTTAGTTTAGTGGCTTCAGGGGAAAGTAGGGACGGGGAGATGAATAAAATAAAAATCTGATATAGAAACGTGTCTGGTTTTTCAAAGGTTTTCGCAAAAAAATTAGAAGTTCTGGCATTTCAATTTGTACTAATTTCACACATCATCTTAGGGAGTGCAGGGTTTGGGGCCCTGCCAGACTGGCTGAGAATCCTCTTTGGAAAAGCACAGTTTATGTTCTGAATGGATGCTGCACTGCATAGATATTTCCTAATATCTTTCATTAAACTTCCAAATGGACACTAAGTATGTAAATACAGCAAAACTCAAAGCCTGGTTTTGAATTTATATTTTCTAGGAAAGCTTTTAACAGTGGTAGTCTAACAATTCTGTGCTATGTCTGGCTTGCTATTTTCAACGAGTAGCTTAATGAGTTTATTGTATAATGAAGGACTCTGATTTATTAGCTTTTCATTATGCTCATTCCATCAGCTTCCTGCTAAATGCTCTAACCTTGGCAGAGATGTCAGTCTTTATCAGGTGGTATCATTGCTTTTTAATAAACTCTCCTCCCACGTAGATAATATTACATGTGAAATCCCTTCTCCTTATTCCCAAGGGAAGGAAAAGGTGTATTTATTGAAAAGGCTGCACTGGAGCAGTGCAGAGAATTCCTGAGCAGTTTGGTGCTACCCTTTGGACTAACTCAGACAGGGTGGGCAGATTTGGAGGCTGCAGGTTGGTCCTTTGGCTGCTCCCCTCAACTGGCAAAGGGTTGAGCCCATCCTCTCCACACTTTAATTACAGCAGGGTACAGCTGGTTTAAAACTGGCACTTGCAGGTATTAACAAATATTTCTTTAGCAGGTATTTAATGATCAACTCTATTACAAGAATTAACATGGTGATGGCACACAAGGAGAGGGGGGAAGGAGGGTAAAGTAATATTTTACAACCTGAAAAATTAAGCACTGAGATAGTTAAGGCCCAGCCCTCATTAGCTGAATGGTAGATTTTTCTAATTAGTTCTTTCTAGTGTAATTAGCATGGATGAGTCTAATCATCTCATGTGAAACCAAATCTAATGCTCGGGAAGGAATGTCCTTGGCCTCTCTTTCAGACTGATTCCAAGGATTTTGTGTGTTTCTGCTGAGATATTCCTTAAAGAAACAGGAGCCTGCCTTCCTAATGCAGTTGGGCTGGGAGGAGTGGGAGGACTTGGACTTCATCGTGCATTTTTATGGAAGCCTAGAGGAAATTCTCCCATGAAAACAGGCAATCCTCATGTGGCAAGTGAATCAGATGTGAGCAGTAGCAATAAGAAGGCCAAAATCATCAATGAAATTTGGAATCCACATGAGAAGCGAGTGTCCAAACATTGGACTTAAAACCCCAGTTTTTCTGAGCTCCATATTTCCCTGTAGGGATATCTCCTTAGAAATGAACACAGAAAGTGAAATGGAAAATAGAGCTTCATGTGCTGCTTGTGTAGCTCCTCTTGCTGTGAAACCCAAACAGTCAGAATTGCATTTCCTTTGTTGTCAACAGTCTGAGCAAGGGAAAGCAATACCAAGTGTCATTGCAAATATTTTTGTTTATAGATTGCTATCAACCCCCACTGTAGAATTAAAGTCAGTAAAAATGTTGAGTTTACCCTCTTTTTTATCTTTTTTTGTTTTCTTTTGTTTTTGTTTTTTGTTTTAGACATTCAGGTGCAAAGGGCAGGCAGGGCCCTGAGTTGGCCCCATTTTGGGCTGATGTGTTTGTACAGACTGGTCTTCACCAGTAATAATGACTTCATTTTACAAATTGGAAATGTTTGGAAAGTTAAGGAAGTGCAGGGCTCTGCCTGGTGCCGTAACACAGCTCATCCATCTCCTCCTGGTGCTGTTCTGACACTGAGCACAGAGAGCTTCAGCACAGAGGCTCGAGGGACAAAGTGAAGGACAGGACAAGGAGTGCCAGGGAATCCAGCTGTGCTTTAGCTGGGAGCAGTGGCATCGCTCAGGTCCCTTCATCCCAATGTGCAGGAGCATTTTTAGCTCAGCCCCTCACTGCACTAATTATGATTAAGTCTCAGCCGGTGTCATTTTGGACCCAGCACTTCTGTGAGCTGACCTGTGCCACTGGAAGTTCTGGATTCCTTTGTGTCTCTCCTGCCTGATTTACCCTTTCCCTGACCAGACTTTGCAGTTTAATAGCTCCCATTTCTTAAGTACTTGAAAGTCTTTATCTGGAAAATTAAAAGGTAAATACAGTGATTAAAGATATCTCCTTTAAGAGATACTTTATTAAAGCTCTGTCTGTGGGGGATTGCTTTTGCCAGTGGATTTACTGGGAATGCTGAAACCTGCTACTGCATTTACCTGCTAATGAGCTCAGGTCGTTTGTTTGGAGTGAAAGGGAGACAGGTAATACTGGTGTGGCTGTGACAGAGATGGCTTCCCCTGGGCCCTGGGAGGAGGGACACAGCCCTGAGCCTTTTTTCCACAAAAGCAGTTGAATGCAGGTAAGCAGAGAGTGACAGAAGGTGCAGGTGATGCCTCTCACTCACTCTGTGGCCTCAGGGTGTATCTGTGTGATGTATTTTTCAGCTGAGAAGAGGAAGCCAGGTACACAATAAACAGCAATTCCTAACCCTTTCCAGGAAAATGGAAACACATCCTTGTTTCTGTGTTCAGTCCTCAGCAGACTCCTTGCTGCTTATCCTTCGTGTCACAGGTCCTGGGCACTGCTCTTCCTGAGGACATCTGACCTTCTGCACCGTTTGTGGTTCTGGAGAAAGGCATTTAGAGCCATCCTTATGGAAGGAGGGAAACCACTCCACAAAATCTATTGAAATTGCACTAAAGGAAAAGAAAACAGGCTTAGGGCTGACATTCTGCAGCCAGAAGAGGAGGAAGGCATGGTCTGTGACTTCATGGAAATGGCTGCATTTACAGGTGTTAGAATGAGAGGTTCTATTTTAGCCCATTCCTGCTAAAAACAAGGAATGGTGTAAAATGCCTGTGCTCATCACCTGGTGCAGAACTGGATTTCTCCAAGCATCCAGCTGGAAAAATGGGAAATCCAGCTAGCTTGGGAATGATGGGACCTGTCTGGGGGAAGGTGACAGTCCAGGAGAATAGCAGCAAATAGCACAGAGCTTGAGCCATGGAAGCCCTGTGGGATTTATGGCATGGCAGAAGAGTAATGGGACAGAATTGAAATGTAGTTACTGATATTTTTATAAGGAAAAGAGGAAATGAGATGTAAACAGTATTAGTGTAATACAATTTTCATGTGAGATTAAAAGGAAAGCCAGGATTGGAGAGATTTGGAAATTGCAGTTACAGGATAAGTGATATTTGAAAGGATCCTCCTTGATTTGATTAAACTGGAGTTCAAATGTCACTAGAGAGATGCATTACTTACACATTTTTCAGGGTTTTACTTTGTGCATCCTGTGCTGTGCTCACACCAGACCTGGGCAGGGATGTGGGGGTGTCACAGGTTAGGAGGGGGCTCAGGCTGGGAGGAAAGCTGGGTGCTGCTCAGAGGTGGGAGCATGTTCTGCCCTGTGCGTTTGGATCCTGGGCTCCTGGGTTTGCATGAGGTTTCTGAAGTCCACTCACAGCATTTCCACAAAAAAATGCTTCTGCTGTTGAATCCTGTTCTCTGGCTGAAAGTGGCTCATGCCACATCCTGACCTCTGAATGGCAGTGAGAATTCAGATTTGCTGTTGCTTCTTCAGGTGTTTTGGTTCCCATTCTCTCTATTTTCGCTGTGGTGAGGTGGTGGGAAGTGTTTGACAGACAAATATAACATAACATGGGCAAATCCTATATCCTGTGTCCTGCCTTTGCTCAGGCTGGCCTGGCCCAGCACTGGGATGACTCCTGCAATGTAGCAGACCTTTTCTAACCCAAATTTTGCAGCTGAGGCAGTGGTTTGAATAAAGATTTTAAAGCCATTTGAGAGGAAGGTGCTTGATAACTTTGCAAGCCCGGTGATTTCCCCGTGACCTCTGAGCACTGCTGTCTCTGGTTCACAGGCTGTGCCAGCTCAGTGTTCCCATTTCCCTTCCCAGGCCTCTCAGTGTGACACTCGAGTCATGGTTAATCACAGAGAAGCTTGGTGGGCAGACACCTCCTGGGGAGCTGTCCTGCTCCTGTGACATCATTCCAGGTCCCCTCGATGGTGCTGGCATTTTCTTCAAGTGCACAAACCAATCCCCACATCCCAGCCCCAGCCAGGGGAGATGTTACATCTGGCACTAATATCTGTTGTTGACATTTTGGGAATGAGAACATGAGCTATTAGCAAAGCTGTTTGCTTGTACCTAATTAATGTTCAAGTGTGCAGCCCTTCCTTTATCAGCCCTGCAGCAGCAAACCAGACCCGGCGTTATCTTTCACCAGCTTTAAAACTTAATTATTTCCCGCCTTGGTGTTAAAGGCCATGCAGTACAACTTGCTACCCTAATATAGATTTAATCAAGTTACCCAGCCTCACAGTGACTTGATGGCTCTTTAGCTGGAGTGACTGTGCTTATATATCAATAGAGCAAAATTTGGAGTGAGCTTTTTTGCTTTGGCAGGACACTGTGGATGTGAATGGATGGGTGAGCACCTCTGTCTGGAACAGGCTTGGAGAAACACAGGCAATTTTGATTCATTCACACAAACTGCAGCATTGTGCAAAAAGCACTCCAAACCTTTTTCCCATACTGCAATACTCACAGTGATGCTGCTCTGGGGTGCTCTGGGTGTTTTCTGCTTTCTGAGAACAGAGCCCAGATCATGGCACAGCACAGGGAGAGTTTTTGCCCTCAGCTTCACCCGAGGAAAGCTGTGCCTGCGTGTGGAGGGGAGAGGGAAAAGAGATAGAATCAAAACTCCTCGCTGCTGAGAGCCCTGCATGACAATTCTGTCTGTGGCCACTGTCAGAGACGTGACATAGAGGGCATACAGGGAGGGAATCACACCTGAATCCTGACAGGGGAATGAAGCAGGTAACCCACGTAATCCAGTATTTTCCAAGAACTTAGTCCTTGTGTGTGATCTTTTGAGTTTTTAAATCTAAGCTGAATTCAACATACTTGAATGCACGGTGAGTTAATGGCCATGGAGGGTTTCTTCTTTGGGGAATCTCATTGTAATGTAGTGTGATACACCTGCTAAAGTGATTTTAAGTGGTCTCAGCTTGGTTTGCATTGAGATCCTGCTTTCACCCTCTCCTCTTTGCCATTCAGTACAAAGGTCAGCCTGTGAGTAATATGCCCTTAAATAATTCAGAGAGCAAAAGTATGCTGCTGGCCTCATCACTAAAGATGATGGCTGGGTGTACTGTGTTTTGGGTTACTGTTCTGAAATAATCTCTGTATGTTTGAATTCTTTAGCACCACAAGAATTAGTGACTGGCTGGGAGAGGTGGCTCTTTGAGGATGCTTTTATAGCACAGACTTTTAAACCTGGCCAGCAGATGCTCTTGGTTTTGCCTACAACAAAACCTCTTAGACATGGTTGTGATGTGAAAGGTACCCATGATGGATGTCCAGATTTATTTTACTAAAACCCCACACATTGCTAAACCTGAATTTCAAGTGTGAAGGACTAGTGTGCCACATCACTGCACTTTGGTTTTATCTGGACCTTGTTTTTAGGAGAAACCAGATTTTTAGATGAGCTCATGTCTATCTAGGCACGTTAGCAAAGACCAGACTTTGAAAAGAATTTAGCAGGTCAGTGGCTAAGATTGTGTCACAAGACATCCCCTTTTACCACAGCAGGAGCTGCTGAGTACTTAACCCTTTGAAAAAAAAATCCCTAATTTTATAAATGTCAAATCTTTTATTAGAAATTATGGTTGTGGGGGCAGTTTTAAGGGGTTGTCTTTAACACAACAGAGTGTGGGTGAGAGGAGATAAAAAAGCTTAAACACATTGCATTACATGATTTATTTCTGATGAAAGCTGCCTGGAAATCTTTCCTTGCAGAGGCTTCCTCAGGTTTGTTCATTGTCAGACTCTGATCAGCAAGCAGGTTACAGCAACTTGTGTCCTCTCATACTCCTCTCTGCATCCTTTCTGCATCCACCTGAGCAAGTGGTGAAAAAAGCAAAACCCCTAAGAGGCAGTAAAAAAATCATAATAAATCCTACAGAGACCAGTAACCTCCAATTCCAGTTTCCTGTGGGTCGAGTAGCCTAAAGCCTAACGCAGTGCAGGAGGTGTGGCTGCTGGCCTGGAGGAGCTTTATCCAGGAGCCTCTGCTTTCCCTTCTGCAGGGCAGGGGTGACTCTGCTCGTGTGGCTCCCTGGGTTCTCTTGCCCTGTGGAAACACCAGGTGTTGTTATGATAGCCTGTCGGAACCGTCTCTGTCTCTGCTATATTGCAGAAATTCCCACAATGTACAGTTTACCTCAGTGAGAGATGGGCGAAAGAAGCAGAAACTCTTCAGGTCTCGTGTTCAAGATTGTTTATTTTCTCTTATCTAAAACATTCTTTCTGTGCCCTGCCGAGCTCCTTCTGGCAAGACAGTCAAAGGCCTTCTCCCACCCTCAGAGGTGGTGCTTATCTTTTATACTATAAGCTACGTACAGACTATTTACTAATTATTTCCAATACCTATTCTCCACATCAGACCATCAGATTTTACCCTAAACCAATCATTCATGTCCCCGTCACCAAGAAGATGGAGATGGAAGAAGAAGGAAGAAACCTAAAAACCACGAGGTTCCTCCATCTTAGAATTCTCACCCCCCCGTACCAAACTCAAAAACTACTTTTACACCCTGTGACAAACTCACCAATGCTCTATTTAAACTCCTGTGACATGTAATTCTTCTTTTAAGGTTGGCAATTGTTCCCATGGGCTAAAATCCAAACGACAGGTGTTCTGGGCTGTGTGCCAGGGTCTCTGAGACCCCTGCCCAGGTCTCTGAACCTCCAGGATAGCCAGAGGCGAATCCTGTGTTCCCACAATAGCCTGAATGTAAGACAAGTTTTTTCCACCTCGGAAATCCTGTATGACAAAAATATATTTAGCTACAAATTTATGGGCAGCATTGCATCCTTTGGGTGCCGATGGCTGAAGCTACCCAGGGCAGGTACTGTCACATAAATGCCTGCCAAGTGTCTGAGGCATTTGTGTTGGTGCTTTCTTGGTATCTGTGCTGCTCCAGAGGATCCAGGAGCTCTCAGCCATGCACTTGGTGCCAGCAGATGTAAGGGCAGGTGTAGGGGGGTGACCCAAATCAGCACCACCATCTCAGCAGTGCTGCCCTTCCTGCCAGAGTCGGGCAGACAGAACACAAATTGATTAGGAGGCAGTTTAGGAGGAAGCTGCCTATGGCAAGTCCTGCTGGCTTTTGGGCAGCTGGGCTTGTGAAATCCTCTGTAGGGCCGGGGAGGAGGACGGGGACTGAGGGAGGGCTGCATGTCTTGGGTGTGGGGCATCTGAGGGTACCTGTGTATTGCAGAACTTCTCAGGTGCCATTTGGTTGGTCACTTTACATTTCTTAGAAGTGTATTTTTGATTTTATTTTTATCCTCGAAGAAGTAAGAGTGGCCTGAGATTGGAAGCTGCCTTAAATCGAGTCACTGCTGAATTTATTTTGATTATTAAAACAGCAGTACAAACATTTTCACTTCTTACACATTCTGTGCCAAATTATGCAGCACAATGCAGTAAATTTGAGACATGCTAAGGTTCTGCATTAGGCAAATAAAAGAAGGTTGAAAGAGTTGGTTCTGGTTTTTATCATGGTTTAGCATCAGCCATATCTCCTTCCTTGTAAGTTAGAGCTGTCTGTGTAGCACTATTGTCATCCACGAGGGATCTGGGACCAGCATTACAGATTTAACATGCTCAGGGAAACCAATACTGAGCTATCAACCGATACATGACACTAATACAGGGTTCACTTTTACACTCAGCCAAAAAGAGAGAGAGACAGATTGTTCCAAGTTTAGACAAGCTGTAAAATCCTTTCCTAGCAGGTACTGCACCGGCCAGCCCTTGAGACTGTTCTAATTGCTTTACATCTGTACAAAGGTTCCTTGTAATCGGGCTTTCTGCCTCCATTTGTCTTCTTTTCAGCCTCTTAGTAAAGGCCTTAATTGGTCTTAGTGGGGCTTTTCTCAGTTAGTGCAGCCATACCTTAAAGGCTGAGCAAGTGCCGGCGTTACCTGGGGGGGAACAGAGGGAGCAGAGGAGAGACATCAATACTTCTTTACCTTTAACACTGTAATTAATGGGCTCAGAGCAAGGAACAGGTTTGGAGAAATTTTAGCTCTTTGGGGGATTTTGAGGCAGATCAGACAAAACAGAGCCAGGGTGGAATTCTCTAGAATTTCTCCCTGCTTCATTTCTCTGTGAACAATCATTAGCCTTGTAATTGTCTCCTGGTAAACTGCTGTATCAGGTTCCATTTTGTCCTCTTTAGAGGATCGAGTTGCCTTTAAATCAATAGTTTGAAGTACTGGGGGATGTATGTGAAAGGAAGTGCCCTCTAATTTCTGTTTCTTAGCTACTAATTATTTAATAATACATTTTATTGCCTATTAAAATGTGGCATAACTTGCTTGTCAGCAAAACTGGATGGAACATAATCATTTGAGAAGGATAATTGGCACTTTTGCAGATGGCTTTTATTGCAAGGCTGGTTTGTTGTTGCAGGAGTTCCTTGCCAGGTTTGCTCAGGGGCTCTCCGGGGCAGTCAGCGTCGTGAGCGGGTGCTGCAGCACAGCTCAGGCTTTCACTCGGACAATTTGGGGTGCACGTGGGTTTCTGACAGCAAAGCTGCTGTGCTGCCCGCCCAGTTCCTTCTTTCCACTCTGGTCTTTGTAAGAACCCTTGTGGGTTTTATCACCACGCTGCAGTTTGGTGACTAGATATAGCAAAATAGGAGAATTTGTTTGGCTATAACTGATTAATGGAGGTAGGTAAAGCTGGGCCGGGGGGTTGCCTTGGAGTCATTTTGATGCTATTATTATTTTTTGGTGCAATCAGAAATGCATGTGTGCTTTTGGCTGAACTCTGTATAGCTTGTACAGTCAGTATGTGCAGTGACACTCTGGGTACTGTGCGGTGCCTGCCCTGAAGTTTAATAGCTTTAGACAAATAATTGGAGGTTGGCTCACTGCCCTCCCTTTGCTTCGAGGTCCTTGTCATCGTAAGAGTGACTGGGTAGAAAATCTTTTAAGAAGGCTGTGCCTTGGCCAGAGGACAGCTCCAAGGGCTGTGCTGCAGGCCCTGTTCTGATGGTCACTGGGGTGCTGGGCTCTCTGGCTGGGGGCTGATGGTTGGGACTGAGAGGATCAGTGCCAGGGCTGAGGAGCTGGGGGAGCTCTGCAATAGGGACCCTGCAATTTGGGCATGAGGGAACTGCTCCTCAAGGATCACTGATAGACAAGAGCCTCTTCCTTAGCTTCCAACAACCAAGCTTTCCAGAGTGACCTTTGAATTCCATTCTGATTCTTCTGAGGGAATGATTGTGTTGTGTAGGAAAGCTCTGGTTTATGTTTATTTTAAATTAAATGAAGAAGAGACTGGAACAGGCTGTTTCTTATTAAATACTCCTGCAGTTAAATTCTGGTGGGTTTTTTTTCCTCCTGGGGAATGCTTTTGTTGATAAAGAAGTGTTCCCTTTTCTGTCATTGTTTTGCTTTGTGCTCCATGAACCGGCCTTGTTAGGGGGAAGGTTTTTAAGCCAGTGTTCATGGCAGATCTCACTTCAGGCTGCACTGGCATTACTCAATTCCCTGCTCGCTATCCTGGGTTCATCCTCCCCTCTAATGGTTTCAAGCGAGAGCAGTGTTTCCATTTTCTGAAGGGCTTTATTGAGTGTTAATGTTATTCTTTGGAGAAATCTTGGGAATGCAGGGATGGCATTGTGCATTTCTTCAGTGTATTGGAAGTACATAATCCATGGGAGCTCTGTAGCCCACATTACATGGTGGAAAGGGGTTGGAATTAAATCATGCAGGTAAGATTCAGTGTCTTCTTGGTACCTGTTTGATAATCTCTCCAAATTGTCTCTTCCTCACAGCAGTCAGAGAGCAGAGATGCTGATGTCCACAGCCATTTCTTGTGATGTGAGTGCTGTGCAATCAGCCCCTCGTGGAGAAGTTAATGCAGTAGCAGGAACTGCTCCTTAAAGGACTTGAATAATTTACCTGGAAATCATTTGTGTTTCATTAGTGAGGACAGGCCTGGAGCTGCCTGTTTCAGAAAGCAATTGCCCTGTGGTCACTGGTTCTATGGCACCCACAAGCTGCCCAGGCCATGGGTAGATGCTGTGGTACAGATAGGAATGGATGGGCAGACTGGAAAAAAAACTGTTTTCATCAGCACTAGTGGCTCTTGGTGACTGAAATCAGAAATACATCCAAGAAATGCCATCTTTGCAGGGGTTTAGCTGCATGTGCTACCAGTGCAAACAGCATCTCTTGGGGTCAACAGAAATCTCTTGTTGAAATTGCAGTATAGTCACTGTGCATGTAGACAAGATGGAAAATTGATCCATTACACTTCAGCTGGAGTTAAATGAACAGAGCGTTGTTAACCTGACAGCAGCCTGAAGAATTCAGATGTAAGGATTTTGCTTTAATATCATATATTGAAAATTTGCTGTCAGACCCAGCTCAATGTTTCCCTGCAGTAGAGGCAAATTATAAAGGTATTATTTTCCCCCAAGATGAGGAGCAGGTAGCTGAATTTGTCTTTCATCTCCCATATCTGCAGTTCCATTGATGTGCCTGGTGAGTCTCCAGAGCTGGCAGTCCAGTTTTAGATGGGGTATATGAGGGAGCAGGAAGATGCAGAGTCCCAGAGCTGTGCTGGATTTATTGCTGGGATTTCAGAGCTCTCCCTCTGAAAGGAGGGCATGCTCTTCCCTTCCCCTCAGTCTGTCCCAGGCACAGTAATTCCTGTTCATCTCTCTTGTTCTTGCCGGGCCTCTCAGTGGGAATGCACACTGCAGTGTGTGATGCTGTGGCATTGGTCCAGTCCCAGCATTAAACTGGAAACAGGGGGCAGAGCTGCTGTGGAAGATGTGCCTTGCCTATTCAGCCCATTCCCATTCCTGTGAGACACTGACAGCTCCACGTGTACAATGAGTGCCTCATTCTCCAGGGCCCTTCACTCCATCTTGCACTTCCCATGGAGCTTAGAGGGAACACCAATATCAGCTACTCTGAGCACTATTAGATGCCTAAAGTAAGATGGGGAATCTGCTTCCTGGCAATTAGAAATGAGCTAATAACTTCAGGAGCAGCAGCAGCAGGCCAAAGACACCCCTGAGCAGAGCAGGGGATGTGTGTCACAGGACAGGCAGGAGCTCTACCACCAATGCTCTGGGGAGCTCACTTGGCCAGAGGTGCTGGCTGGGCCGTGTCTGTGGGGTGAAGGGCCACGCTCACAACACGCTTTGGCCTCCTGTAAAGCACACACTTCCAAATTTTACTTGCATATAATGTCTAAAAGCATAATAATAAGCAGTGATTAAAAGGAATCCACGGTGAACATGGTGCTATTATTAAAATCCCTGCTCTAGACAGTCCTTTTAACAAAAAGGCTTTCTACTGCCTGCATTGTATTGGTGGGGAAGGTTATTGAGGTTATTTTTTGAGATACCTTCCGCATGTTTTTGTGAGGTTTGAGGTACCAGCCATGCAAACAAAACATGGGAGCACACATGCCTCAGTTCAGGTCTGTAGGAGATCAGAGCACCAAGAAATCTCAGGATCAGATATTTTTATGTCATTTTAACAAGTGGTCCAAATCTACAGGAGCAAGGATGCATCCCTGAGCATTTTGGGGCAGTGTGAAAGGCAAGTGCACCTCTCTTCTGGAAAGAGGTGGCAGTTTTAGGTGGCAGGGAGGGAAGAGACACTCATTGGGCTTGGGCTTAGCTGCCCATCTCTGCTGGGGTGGGCTGTTTTACATTTTGTGAAAGCACAGCACTGTGCAGTGTCACCTGTCTCTGGCTGCGAGAGCTGCCTCCAACCCTGAGCCCTGCACAGGCAGAACCTGGAGAGAGTCCAGAGGAGGCACCAGGAGGAGCAGAGGGATGGAGCAGCTCTGCTGGGGGAAAGGAAGGCTGAGAGAATTGTATTGTTCAGCCTGGAAAAGAGAAGCTTCAGGGTGACCTCACTGTGGCCTTGCAGTGCCTGAAGGGAGCCCACAGGAAAGATGGAGAGAGATTTACAAGGGCCTGGAGTGACAGGACAAGGGGGAATGGCTTCCACTGACAGAGGATGGGTTTATGTTAGATTTTAGAAATTCTTCCCTGTGTGGGTGGGATGCCCTGGCACAGGGTGCCCAGAGCAGCTGTGGCTGCCCCTGGATCCCTGGCAGTGCCCAAGGCCAGGCTGGACACTGGGGCTGGGAGCAGCCTGGGACAGTGGGAGGTGTCCCCATGGCAGGGAGAAGCACAGGATGAGTTTAAGGTTCCTTCCAAGCCAGACTAGGCTGTGATTCCATGGTATGTAATCATCATCAGCTCTGGATGTTCACTGTGTCATCTCCACAGGCTGATCATTAAAAAATGAAGATCAGGAGAATTCTGGGGTTTGTGCCTTTCTTTTTACCAAGAGGAAAACGTAGGCCTTAAACAAGTCTTATTAAGGTGATATTTGAGGAGAGAAATATAAATTTACACAGCTTTCAAAACTAAAAGCCAGAGTAGGCTTAATTGACTCGAGGTACAGTGACAAGTGGATGAGCTGTAGTACAGGTACTCTCTGTTTGGCACAGGGGGTGACAGACAAAAGGAACAGCACTCAAGGGCCTGAGTGACATTTTTATGCAATGCAGACAAGTACTTGGCAGCATCTTCCCTTTGCCATGGCTCTTTGTATGCTGATTCTTCAGCAAACAGTTCAATTAGCTGTGGTTGCCCTTTGTTTGCTGGAACACTGTTGGTGTTATTTCCTGTTTACTTAATATCTGAATTTTATTCCAAAATCCCAGACCAATTAGGCAGACTATTGAAATATTTGACTTTAGCATAAATCAAAGAATGCGAAGTAGCTTTTTGTGCTAATTTTTGTTGCTGGGTCAGGCAGGCTTTTGCTGGATTTTGTAAGTTTTGAGCTGTGTTTGAAAGCACCAGCTGTGACTATGGGCCCAGGCAGCATCCATCAGAAACTGATGGCTCCCTTTAGTCCGTGCTGGAAACAGCAATCTCATTCTTAATCAAACTTAAATTAAACCAAGCCAAGGGAAGCAGCTCTCCTTTTGCATTTGCAAGACCTGGGTTTTGCAATGAACTTGGAGGTGTATTCAGGTTCTCAAGGGAATGGGCAGAGATTTTAATTCCCTAACAGTGCCTGAAACAGTCAATCCATGGAGCAAGTGGAGGTCAGGTGTCAAGACAGGCAGCTGCTGAGAGACAAGGAAGAGAAATAATAGGAGGGAAGGGGGGAAAAAACACCATCAAAGTGGACTGATTCACCATGTGAAGTTAAGTGAACTACATTACAACAGACATAGTGTCTGGAGGAACTAATTGCTCATGTGGTTAGGTAAGTCAGGTCTACCTGAGACCTTCTTGACTCTGGAAGCTATTAAATAGAACAGAACTTGCTAAAAGCAGAGAACTTCAAAAACATGATCTTTACTTTCCCTCCTTTCTCTCCCCCCCTTCCTTAAGGGAGACATTGCTGATTGAGAACAGATTTCAACAGCTTTTTGGCAATACAGAAGACTAATCTGTAGTCTCAAGCAATTATTGTTGAAGCCCTGCTGATCTTTTCTTGAAAAGTCTAGAATCACAGACATTTCGTAGCATATTAAAAAAGAAGATGATCTAGGTGTTGTGCAAGCTTTGAATCTGCTCCATAAAGCATTTTCTTTGTCATTAACACAGACATGACTCATTGCTTGTAATAAAAATTTGACATTTATGTTGGTGGCAATTAAAAGTGGGTGAAGCAGTTCTGGCACAAACAACCAGCTTGAAAGTGTGTAGTGAGCAGAGAATACTTCTCTCTTTTTTTTGTATTCAGAGTAAAGATGTCTGGGTGGCTTTGGAAGGAGTGGGAAATAGGTGTTCATCCATATGTGTGCTTTGGCTCAGATGGAAAGGCACGTCATCCACCTGTGGAATTCCTCCAAAATGAAAAGCTCGAGTCAATCCATTGCATGGATTTCTGAAAGTGTAGCATTTGTGAGCTGAATAGATAAAGCCAGGAGCCCAGCTTTCAACACTCATGTCTAACTGGAAGCACTGGGACAGAGCAAAGGTTGTTATTCTTAGGACGTTCCCAGTTATTCTGAGACACAGCAACACCAAAGTGCTCTGGTGAATGTCCTTGTGCTGCTTTCTGCTCCAAAGAGAAGCTAACAGCACCAGAGTGAGAAAATGAGAGTAATAGAGCAAAATGGAGAACAGCAAAGGCTGAAGGAAGTAAAAGCACTGGACAACTGGTGTGGACTAAGTTTGATTTCTTGCCAGATTTGTATGTACAGCCTGAGTATGAAAATTCCAGTGAACTTCCCCGTATTTTTTTAATGTTTGTCGTAAGGAAAGCATTTTCTTTCACTGAAATCAGTGAGTGTATCAGAATTATGCCCAGTTCCTTTCAAAAGGGAGAGTTCACAAAGAGGAATTTTGCTTTGATTTCCAGGGGAAAACAGGAGAATTGACTAGAGGATTTTGGAGATAATTGCATATGGTAGGTTACTCTTGAGCAGTTTTCAAGTAAGTGTCCGGTTCTTGATTCTTACAAAGCTGCTTTTATAAAGGTAAGGGAGTATTTTCTGTGAGTCCTCAGAAGTAAAAGACCAGCATCTTAAAGAAAGTATTTGGAAATAGTGAAAAACTTCCTTGTTGAGTGTCCTTGAGTTAGTTAAGCATCCAAGGTGTGTACAAATATATACATTTTATTTCCTTCAGCTCAGAGAAGAGGTTTTTCCTATTGTGCAGACTTTAAACAGTAAAACTGAGATTACAAACCAAAAAAAAAATCGCACTTAACAGTGTTCTGGTTTTAAGCACATGGGGGCTATGGAGGGGTGATGGAAACTTTGTTGTACAATGTAAACTGTGCTAAATCAATTTTGCTAGTCAGCAGTGTGAAAAAAACCCAAATCCCATAGAATTTCACCATGCCAGAGTCCATACCTGAATAAGGAAGACAGGAGTCAGTTATTTTAGTTTTTTCTTAGAAAATACTGCATATGGTTTCCTTTTAGCATTGAACTTCTCTAGGCACAGGTTGAGTGGATGATTTGCTAGTTGTTCACTCTGTAAATAGTCTTTTTATTGAAGGACTCTTGACATGACTTGGAGAGACAAAATGAGTGCCAGGAGATGGGGTTTTGTAGCACAAGTAAATATTTTTTATGTGTGAAATTTTCTCCCTACGGCCTAACCTTGACAGCACATTAAAATTGTTAAAATTAGCTACTCCTGAAGCACATCACTTGTCTCAAAGAACGATTGACATTCTGGATTTGATGTCTACTTTTATTAGTTAAGGTAGTGAATTGATGTCCATTTTAGATAGCTAATCAATATTATAATTTTGCCAGTAAGGCTGATGTATTTTTGTATCCTATGTTGTGACCCAGCCCCAGCAGCACAGAGGATTTGGGACAAGTGAGAGTAAAAACTGAAATCTTGAGGTATGTGTGTAAAAACCCTGGACCAGGAACCACCAAAATGGAAAGAAAACAGAAAAAGATAAAAGGAAGCTCAGAGATTGTATCCAGTTGTGAAAAAAATAAGTGAAGGAACTTGCAGTCAGTCCTGGGATCATAAACATTCAAAAAGAGCAGGGAGAACTCTGTCACTTTTTTTATAATGAGATAACATACTTATAAGAAATGGAGTGGAGTTTTTGGTTTTTTTCTGGGGGGGTGTGTTATGTGTGTGTTGTTTTGGGGGTTTGGAGGGGGTTGTTTGTGGGGTTTTGGTGGGTTTTGTTTTGTTTCTATTAATCAAGAAATTCTGATAAGGGTAGAGATAGGGATGAAAAAGTTTCCTGAAGCAGCAGTGAATTTGGGTGTTTCTAAGTCTGGTATCCTCAGAATCAGCAAAAGCAGTAGGTGGGGTAATTTCCTTTATTCATTCCTTGAGGCAGCACTTAATGGGGCTCTATTC
The DNA here is from genome assembly GCA_013397245.1 of Thryothorus ludovicianus. Taxonomy (NCBI): domain Eukaryota; kingdom Metazoa; phylum Chordata; class Aves; order Passeriformes; family Certhiidae; genus Thryothorus; species Thryothorus ludovicianus. The sequence goes on from VZTB01002523.1 coordinate 375,770, forward strand.
TGTTAATTATTGATCTTCCCATTTCAGCAATCAGACATGTGGAAGTGGGCACTATTATCTAGTAATTGACCATACTGGAGGGTTGACATGATGCTAAGAGTGTTTAACATAGAGATAAGATCAATTATAAGATAATGGTTTCCACTGTAATGAGCTGGTGTAAGTAGGAAACTTGCTCTTAAGGCATTTATCAGGGAAGAGTGCTAGGACAGAGCCACCACAGTTTTTCTGTGGATAAACCTGGGATAACTGATGGTTCACAAGGACTGGATGGCTAAATAAGGTGGGATGATGGGATTGATAAAATTTCCACAAGTGTTGGAAAATAATTAGCATAGAAGAGGGTGAATGAGGAAAATGCAGATTTCTCAAAACCAGGATCTTGTAGCATTTGTAATTAAGTTACTTTTCCAAATCCAACTATTCTTCTATAAAGGAGAGTGAAAGAAGAGCATCTCTTTACCAGCAGACAGATAAGGAGGGTGCCAAGACCTTAAAAAAGGGAAGGAAAAACCCTCCTTCCAAAAAGGAACTGTGAAAACAATGTGCAGCTGCAGCCAGGAGGTTTCTGAGCCTCTGCTCGAGCTCTGCCAGTGCCATAAGAGCATTTCTGGTGTGTGGTTATTAGTGCAGTGAGGACTTTCATTGTTGGGATTTAGGGTCTTGAATTTCAGATCCTCATACAGGATCAAGAAGAACTGGAGATGACAGGTATGATCAGCACTGTCACCACCAGAATGGAGGTGAATTAGGGAAGGCAGGAAAGATCAATAGAAAAACTCAAATTCGGGTATACAGAAAACACTGTTTTCAGGGAACTGTCATTTCAGATGCCACATCCTAATTCCCTTCATTTTCTCCATGCCTTGCAGAAAGAAAAACTGCACAATGAATGCTGGTAGAAATAAAACCCTTCTTCCTGGGCCTGAAATGAGAACTCTTCCAGCTGTTTGACCAGCTCAGAATTTACAATCATGGCATGACTTGAATCAGTAAAAGTGAATCTTGTTAGGTGGTTCTATTCCTGGCTCATACACATCCTAAAAATGAGGATTTGAGAGTGTTCAAAGGTTGCTCCCTATTTTTCTTTTTATTTTCTTTTGAAAAGTAGTTTCACTGCATCTTCAAAGTGCTTTAATTTATGAAAAGTTATCACATGCAACTTCTAAGATATGAGAATTGGGGGATAAAAAAATGAAGGCAATGTATTTTCATGAGTTTATATATAAAAGTTACAGTGCTTTGCTTATATTGGTTTTCTTTTTCGTAAGAGATGAACAAAAAATGGCTCTTGCTTTGTTTCTCATTTCCCATTTTATACAGAACATTTGGAACAAAACTCTGCCATCTTTGGTTTGCATTCAGCAGGCAGCCTTGGAGCAGAGCGAGCTTTTCTTTCTGGAGGTTCATCTGTTGCTTTGCCTCAGTCCTGAGCAAAGAGGTGCTCAGGCTCTGATTGCCCAAGCTCCTTCCCAAAAGCTGGACCTTGCTCTTTGTCTCCTCTCTGTTCCTGCAGACAGAGTTTGGACAGGCTGAGTTAGTTGATCTTCCAGGAAATACATTGCGTAAAGTTCTAGTTTAGGTTAAGAATGGGATATAAAAATGTCACACTTTTTTTGTCCCCTGTGAACTGTGCTGAAAGTAGAAATCTCCAAGCAGGAAACTACAGCACTCTTGGCTGCAACAAAACTTTGGTTATTCTACAAAAAAATGGCCTTTTTCTTTTCTTTCATCACTATCAGAAAAATGTCACTCTAATGGATATGCTCTTTCTTTGGTTTTTAGCTGGTGGTTTTACTCCTCTTGGATTGCTGCAGTGAGGGAAGGGAGCACAGGCTTGGCCTCCATCCTGCTCCTTCCCATCCCAGGAGCCCAGCATCCATGGCTGGGAGGAAGCTATGCTGCTTCTGCTGTCTCCACCACCTACAAACCTTGCTGGCTGCAGGAAACAAATCCTTGCTGCTTTTCTGACTGATGAAACTGTGATTTGGGAGGACTTGGAATGCCACATCCAGTTGATGTGATGGGGTGTGTGTTGTCAGTCATGGATTAGTTCAGTTTCTGGTGGTCCCAGAACCTGGTGGTCCCAGGTTTCACCTTTCTTAAGCTGCAGAGAAAGACAAAAAGCAGGAAAACAGTAACAATTGCTTTTTACTGCCCTCAGTTTAATTTCCTACAGCCCAGTCATCCAGCATTCTCCCCCTGTAAGGATGAGGGAAATGGCTGGTTTGTGATGGCCCATTGACTCAGTACTGTGGCTCACAAGGAAATCAAAATGTTCTGGTTCCTTGATCAGGATTTTAGCTGGGTACACCTTAAATTTCCCCAGTTAAATATTGATCTTCTGTCTATAATGCTTTAAGGTTTTGAGGTTTTCCCTGATGCTTCTGACTGTGAGATCACAGTCTGACTTCACAGTGCTCTTGTAATTAACCCGTGAAGATTAAAATTAGTGTCATTATCACTGTAACAGCTAATTGGTGCCTGGCTTACTCAGCAGTCCAGCACTAAGCAATTCAGGCAGATGTCCAGTATTGCTACACAGATGCACACACTGAGTAATCCTAAGTGTCTTTTTTGGAAAGTGTTTATTTTGCTGTAGCAATAGAATATACCGTAGCCTTATTTTTGTGAAAAATTAATGTCTTTGTTTAAGAAATAGACTCGGTCACTTGAAGTGCTGTCATTTAGACGTAAGATTTCAGTAGCTGGTGTCTGCAGAAGGGGAGGGTTCCTTTGCCCCTGTTCCACTGCACAATCCTGAAGTAACTCACACCCCTGTGAGTGCCTGTACAGCTCTGTGGGGCCCAGGGGTTTTCTCTGCTGGATGTAGACTGACTTGTCCTCTGAGAAATACAGGATTTAGAAAAAAAAAAAAAAAAGGCAAAAAAGAAAGAAAGAAAACCCGCCTGCTGATGAAAGTAGCTGTCAAATTAGCAGGTCTAGAAGTTGTGTGTATTGTTATGAGCTGCTCAAGTTCACACCAGAGCGACCCAACCCAATCCGTCTTTCTCAGTTTACATTTTAATTGGCTTGTAGTTAAGTTTTTTAAACACTGTGAGACTGCTGACATACACTGTAATATCATGTGAATAATTTATAGGAGCTGTTCGAGATGAGCTGGTTTTTTGCCTCCTTTTTTTTTTTTTAATTTGATAATTGGATAAAAGAAGAGAGAGAATTGGAGGGGGAAGAGCAAAGGAGAGGAGCATCAATCCAGCAGCATGGTGCTTGCTGGGTGTTAAATGTTTTTGCGGGTGCCTCTGACTGCATTTGGGATTTCACAGAGGTTTGTACAATGCAATCTTATTAATAACTATTCTGTCAGGAGAGCACCCAATTAAATTGAATTGGGTTTATGGTTCCCTTTACATTTCGTAAAATGTGTGGATATAAAGCCTCTGCAGTGTGAGGACTAGCTCACAAGGATTGTGGGGGTTGAGGTTCAGTCCGCATTACTCCTTTTTCCTTCTCTTATTTAGGACTTTTCTGTTTGCAAATTGAGATCCAGCCCCTCCAGCAGGGCTTTGCTTTGCCCTTGTGGAGCCTGCCAGGAGCAGACTGGCTCCCAAAAAGATCTCCCAGCCTGCTTGGGGCCTTGCCCCTAGAAACAGGGACTGCTGGTCCTGTAATTAAGACTTAAGGGAGCATCCTGTAGCTGTCTTAGGGAGCTCAGAGTTTGCTGGGGATCTTGAATGCTGCAGGAATACATTCTGCTAGTGTTTATAAACTGCCAAAAGCTGCTGTTTAAAGAAAATCCGAGTCTCCTGTCAGCTGCTTCCGTGCACGGGGAGCAGGGTCAGGTGTTGGTGCCTTGGGAGCTTTTGGGAAAGAAGCAGAAGTTCAGCCCCGGGTGCCACCCTGCTCCCCTGCCTGCTGCAAGGCAGGGCTCGCTGCTGGGCTCTCAGACCTGCCTCATTTCCCCATGTCCTGCTCCTGCAGCCCTGGCTGCGGGGCTCTGCTGGGCTGCCAAAGGTGCATTGAGACCCTGCCCAGATGCTGCTGCAGGCTGGCTGCAGGAAATACCGAGCTGAGCTGTCGCCGAGGGCAGGGCTGTGTTTGCTGCTGAGAGGGAGCCCCGGTGCCACGAGTTAGCCCTTAATGTTTGATTTCCTTCTCCTTTGATTTAATCTCCGGGGATCATTTCAGCTGTTCACTTGGCGACTTCTGTGCACAATTTCGAACACAGCTTGTGATTTGGAGAGTTACTTTGTGGATATTCCAGTTATTGATACTATAGTTACAACAGATTTAAACTGTTGAGGTATTGTTGAAATGGATTTTGACCTAGAGGTGACAAGAGTACTTGTCATTTTACATGTGCAGCTGCTGCCCTTCTGTGAAATGTATGAAGACTTGTGCTTCGGTAGCTCTTAGCTTCTGATAACTGCCAAAAATATTGAAAAACAAGGTCTTTACATTAAATTCTGCTTGTTTTCACACTGGACTTCAGGTTTTCCCCACAATAATTTGCTTTAGCATTTGCACAACACATCACTCTTTTATATTCTGCTCATTTGAAAAGCCCTTTGTCTGCTTTGTGAGATAAAAAAGTCAAAACAAAAAGAAAAGCTTTGTGTTGCATTGTGCACCTGACTGTGAAGATCAGATATTTGGGGGATCTCAATGTGTTCACCATACCTAGAATGAACGTGTTGTTTTAAAAACAAAGGCAACAGTGCTCAGGCAGAGTTGCATAATTCCCGTGCTCAGGAAAGCCAGATGCACGGATTCCATGGCCACAATGCTCCTGCCTGCAAATCCGAGGGAAGAGATGCAAGTAACAAAGGTCTGAATCCGTGGAGATGAACCATTTCGGGTCTGTGAGCTTTACCTTGATAAGAATGCCCAGAGCCTTAACCCTCCATCCTTCACACGTCCTGCGGTGCCTGGTTTTCCAGCATATGCTGTGTGACATCCACATTAATCTGAGCGCCCCGCAGTACCAAAGCACAGCAGGATGAGTTAAGGACAGGCTGTTGGCCTTAACTTTCATTTTCTGCTTTTGTTGCTGTGTGGATAAAGGTGACCTGCGAGGGAGGAGGGGAAAAAGAGCCTTCTGCTTGTGTCCCATTTGCTTCGTTAGGTTGTACAAAACATTTTGAAAGGTTGTTTGTTTAGTTCTTGGCTGCTTTTTTTTGTTGTTGTTCTCTTTCAGACATATCAGATCCAGACTTCTCTGGTTTTCCTAGGAGGCATAGTAGAAAACTGGAGAGCTCTTGGGATTAAAAGTCCAAAGCTCAGGCAGTTGAAAGGGAAAGAGGATTTAAGTTATAACATTTTTAACCTCTTGGTTCTTTGTTTCTGTTTGTTAGTACCAGCTCAGCGCCATTCCTGTTTCATGTATTTCACATTTTGGCTCTTTGGTTAAGATGTGAAGATCTCTCATTCCTGCTCTCTGATCCTCCAGAGAACTCCAGCAAACAAAGATCTTAAACAAACCCCTCCTCAGCCAGCACATGGATCTACAAACTCCTGGTCTTTTCTCAGACTTGCACACACACAACAGATACCTTTTTATTGTTTGTTGCCCACATTCATTGCTACTCTTTAACTTCTTGAGGGCATTCTCCTGAAACTCCACTTGTCTTATTTTCCCCAAAAGAAAAACCAGAAAATAGCAACTATTTACTCCAAAGAAAAAGTGAGTTTATATTTCTTTCATATATTGACTGCAACAGGATGGTCTGAATCAGGAATTTAGAACAGGCAAAAATTATTTCCCCTAATTATTTTTTCATTGAGGAGCTAGTTTTGTACCATTTATTTTTATTATAGTTGCTGTTTCATTAGTGGGATTCTCATCCTGAAGTTTAATGCAGAGGAAAGAATAGGAAGAGGAATTAATAATTGATCTGAATTATTTCTTTGGAGCTGCTGCACTCTCCTCCAATTAATTTGAGGCATTACAAGAGCTCTTGTAGATTGAAGGGGGCAAGTCCATGTATTAATAATCTGTAGAGCTTTGGTATATATGACAGTACTGTGGAGACACTCACTCTCTATCCCTGCATATGTTCCTTTTGTACACGTGGTGACTTCAGGAAATCTGGTTAAACCAACTAAGGGGCCTCTTAGTACCTGTCAGTGTTTGGAGAGGTCACAGCAGACTCTTCCATCTCTAAAAATTGAAAGTCTTTGCCATTTTTTTTAACTACAGCTAAGTGGAGATTGTAAATAATCAGATCCTCTGATATTTTCAAAGGTTGTCCAAACATAAAAACTTTGAGGGAGCTGTAGAGGCAGAAGAGTTGAATAGTTAGAATACATTCTGCATTAAAAATATGTGAAATATAAAGCTTCTCTACATCTTTAACCATGCCTAGTGTGATGACACTATCAGTGATTTCTGTCCTGAAATACAAAGCTGATTATTTAACATAAAATCTCAGTGTGGGCTGATCTGGCTCCTTCTGTGAATCCAGACTTGGCTTCTTGTTTGACATCCATGGGTTCGAGTATTTGAAGTGCAAATTCACTCCTGCCCTGGAGCATGGCAGTTGTGCTCCTGGACAAAGTTTGTGTTTGCTCCTCTTCCCACTGTTCCTCAAGACAAAACCTTCTATATGAAAATGAAATTATATGGAAATTCTTGTTTTTAGACCAGAGAGGGCTGTATGTGTGTATGGATGGCTTGTGAGGGATTGCAGAGGGTGCAGCCATCAGTCCCTGTGTTGCCTGATGAGGGCAAAGCATTCAGAAACTGCCTTAAATGACAAAGGGATTGGAATCAAATCACAGAGGTACTTGGAATCAAATTGGAGTGGATAAAAGAACTGGCTGTTTCCTGAACAACCTGCATCCTTTCTGGAACTGCAGTAGTGATTATGAGATCATCCCATGCCTGTCTCAGGAAAAGGTCAGGATTTGTTAACTGCACTACTGGCAGCCTTCTAAACCAGTCAAACCATTAAAGGAAAAGCAAAAACTATTTTTTGTCTCCAGAGCTTCTCAACATTTTTCTCAACTCTGCTGCGATTCTTCTAAAAAACATTTACTTTGAAAAAGCAGCAAATTTTGGCAAATACAAACATAACCAAAACCTTTGTCAGAGTTTTTATGGACAATGAGTGCTGTTGGTTTAACTGTGGGCTTTGGCCCTTGGGTAGGCACTGACCACACAAATTAACAAACCTCAGTGGCGAGTGCTCACTTTGTTTGCCCCACAAAGTCCGTGTCAGCCAGAAGCTGCTGTCAGAGCCTGCCTTGTGCTGACCTGACCAGCCCTGAGTGTTTCTCAGCCCTCCTTACCTGTGCCACCCTGTGCTGATGTGCAAGCACCCACCCTGGGCTCTGTCTCCACGGCAGCATGGCCTACAGAGATGGTCTCCAGCTCGTGTTTTCCCTCTCCCTTCTCTGTTCACGTTTCTGCTGTGGAGTGTATCAAGTGTTTTCTTGGAGAGAAGCGTGTTGAGGGAACCACTGAGTTCTTCTGGCAGAAGAGCTCTGGAGCCACTGTGAGCCCAGTTGTGCTGATCCATCCTGGGAGACGGTGTCTGTGAGGGCCTCTCCAGCCAGGCCTTCCTTGAGACCAACACCTTCACACTCTGCCCCACCTGTGGTTCTCTGTTCCCCCCAAACACCTCTTGGAGAGCTGCTGGGGTAGAGAATTTGGTTTGATAGTGAACCAAAACACAAAAATTTTGAAGCCCAGCTCCTCGTGACAGCACCATGGTTCCGTGCAGTTTGAGTTCTGTTCTGGGCTGATCCTTTGTAACAGGATTTTGAAGTGGCTATTACTGGTAATTCCTGAATTAACGTTTCTGTAGCAGCCTTTTCTTTCTCTGGCCTTTTCAACAGAAGTGTCAGATCCTGTTTTACCCAGCTGCTGGCCAAGTTTGGATGGTCAGGGACTTGGGACAGGCACATGTATGATTTGATGCTTTTCCCAAATATTATCCAAGTCTCTCAGGCCCGGCAGATGGTTTGACAGGACTAATCACAATTTCTGGTTTTGTCACAGATTAACAGTGTCCGTAAGTCTTTAACATGGGTGGGCTTTGGGAGCCAATGGAACCAAGCTCATTTCCTTTTACAGCATTTGAGCAAGGGCCTCCAAAGGAGGAACCTCAGAATTGCTTTTTTTGGTGTAATTTAAAAATCCCAAACCTTGCAATGAGAGCCCATCCAACTCAGCTTGAGGCTAGGTTGTTCAGGGAGAGATTTTACAGTCACTGTCCATGAGGTATCACCTCCCTAGGGCATAGACCCTGCGTTTGGTGAGGCCAATGTTTTGAGATGCCTCAGGAGTGTTTCCATGTGTCAGCGATGTCAGCTCTTGGTGAATTGTCTGAAAATCTCTGCTTACATGAACAAAGACATGCACACTTGTATTAAGTAGGACATACTTGTGTGTGTACTCCAGCTGTGAAGTACTGGGCTGGAAAAACCTACCCAGGCTGTGTAAAGCTTCTTGTTGCACAGGTAGGGAAATGCCATCTGCAGTGGTCAGGAGCAGTGGGACTACACAGGCTGTTCCCATATCCCTGGTGTGGTTCCCTGGTGTACGTGCTCAGTGCTGCACTGCTACAGCAGAATTTTAGCTTTTCTATATAGATGTGTAAGCAAATGAAAGAAACTGCAAACAACTTTTGAATGTTTAAGTATCAAACCTCAAAAACATTAAAAACCCTGATATTATTGCTTTTTTGGTTTATGACTGTCCCACTATATATAAATCATATCGGAAAGAATAGCTGCAGGGGTAAAGGACTTTATTGTCCATACTTCATGGCTATTCTTTTATGAAATTTACTCCCTTTTTCCACATTAAAAAATAGCCATAACTGTTTATTAGTTTGGATTCATTTTATAATACAACTTAATGTAGCCAGCAGTTACTGAAAGTTCAGAAGAATCTATTTAATAGAAAATTTGGTAAAGCAAAAAACCTGCTGCTGGGAAGATGAATCTCAATAATTGTTCAGTTGTAGTATGATACACAAAGTGCAGTTCTGAAGCAGTGAAGCCCTTTCCAAGTAAAATTGGTGTGAGAGGAAAAAGTAATTTTACACTAGGAGTATGTCTTTGTAGCCACATAGCAGTTAAAAAAACCCCAAATTCTGCTTTGAAAGCATTATTTGTAGTGGTGTAGGAGGGCTGCACGTATTTAGTCTAAAACTATTAATTATGCTGTTTAATGTGACCTGCAGAGAGCTGGCTCACCAGATGGGATGCAGCTCATCCTTTTCCATTTGCTGCGTGTGCCGAGGTTGGGAAGTGCTTTGCCTCTCGGAGGCACCGCGGCACAGCCGCCGGCGCAGCAGCGATGCTGCACCAATGAGCAGGAAACTCACCTGCATTCACCTGCTGCTGCTTCTGGAGGCACCACCACGGGCCCCAGAGCTCCCCTGCTCCAAGAGGCCGTGTCTCTGTTCCTCAACCTGATCCAAGAGGCCATGTCCTGGTTCCTCACCCAGATCCAAAAGGCCATGTCCCTGTTCCTCACCCTGCTCCAAGAGGCCGTGTCCTTGTTCCTCACCTTGCTCCAAGAAGCCATGTCTCTGTTCCTCACCCTGCTCCAAGAGGCCGTGTCCCTGTTCCTCACCCTGCTCCAACAGGCTGTGTCCTGGTTCCTCACCTCTGATCCAAGAGGCCATGTTCCTGTTCCTCACCTTACTCCAAGAGGCCATATCCTGGTTCCTCACACTGCTCCAAGAGGCCGTGTCCTGGTTCCTCACCCCTGCTCCAAGAGGCCGTATCCCTGTTCCTCACCCCTGCTCCAAGAGGCCGTATCCCTGTTCCTCACCCCTGCTCCAAGAGGCCGTATCCCTGTTCCTCACCCCTGCTCCAAGAGGCCGTATCCCTGTTCCTCACCCCTGCTCCAAGAGGCCGTATCCCTGTTCCTCACCCCTGCTCCAAGAGGCCGTATCCCTGTTCCTCACCCCTGCTCCAAGAGGCCGTATCCCTGTTCCTCACCCCTGCTCCAAGACTCCATGTCTCTGTTCCTCACCCCTGCTCCAAAAGGCCGTGTCCCAGTTCCTGACCCTGCTCCAAGAGGCCGTGTCCCTGTTCCTCACCCTGCTCCAAGAGGCCATATCCCTGTTCCTCACCCTGCTCCAAGAGGCCGTGTTCCTGTTCCTCACCCTGCTCCAAGAGGCCGTGT
>VZTB01002523.1:385923-437349 GCA_013397245.1 Thryothorus ludovicianus
TCTCACCTCTGCTCATTTCCCTTTGGAGATGAGAACACTACAGGGGTACAGGGTGATTGTGTTGATCATTTTGGGGAGGGCTCAGCGCTGCTGCGTGAGCTCCTGTGGCAGGCACAGAGCAGCCTCCCAAGGGTCAGCCTGGGCTTTGGGATCACCAGCATTCAAGAGAGCCTCCTGCTGTATTATTGATAAATAAATACGGAGATTTCCATCTTTTTTCTTGGCTTGCACTAGGAGCTCATGAATCAATCGTCAACAAGCCAACTTCTCCGCCAATTGCGGTAATGATGTATGTGATTAGCAGGCTGGGATCTTTCCTTTCTTCCTCTTCCCCCTTTTCTTCTGCCTTTTTCTCTTTTTTTTTTTTNGCGAGATGGAGGCGGTTTCTTGTCACAGCAAGCAAGGCGGGGGTGCTGGTGTCACATCCCACCCCCATCCCTGTGTGGGCACGTGAGTGTCTCTCCCTGCCCTGCCATGTGCCGGGTGGGAGGAAGTTTTTCCTCGCCGAGCAGCACACGGCTCTGCCTGAGGGATCGGGAACATATTGCTCGGCAGGTGGGGCCCGCTCAGACGCATTTAGTGTTATTTCAGCACTGACAGCAAAAATACATCACACGGGCCCGCGGTGCCAGCGCGCCACAGGAACCCGGGCGGGGGGACTGCGGCCTGCGAGCACAATGCTCAGCCTTAATAGATTATTTTGACCCAATAACTGGTCCCTGGGAAATCAAGGAAGTCTCTTGCTGTCCAGAGAGACTGAGCTTTCTCCATAGAAGCTGCCCTTAATGATGCTTTGCCTTCTGACCCGATGGGGGTTTTTACCTCTTCACAAGGCAAATCACACATAGCCAGGAACACCCCAGATTTTTGAGGCTCCTCTGCAAACACAAGATTCTGGATTTTTGTTTGTTAGAAGTTTCTGTGCTCTCTCTGCTAGCTGTGAGGTGTGTATAGCCTTCTGCAGGACGTACTGGGGTCTGGGTGTGCTAAGTCTAGTCCAAAAAGGAGAGTTCCATAATTGTCGTGTTCAAAAGGTTTCTCTTGGTCATCTATGTGCTTATGGTACTGTCAGTTCGGTTCAGCTGAGGTATGGATAGGTTTTTTTCCCCTGCTAATTGCAATCATTTTATCTTTGAGTTGGCTTTGTTTCATTTTTAAAAGCTCAGCTAAGCAGCAGTTTCATGGAGCCTGATCACAGTCCATAGTGGGACTTGTACTTTGTTATCCAACTTCATACACAAACCAATAAGTGAAAATGGAGTAAGTAAGAAAGATGAATGGGGTAATACATGCCATATTTTACAAAGCATCATGCAAACAGACTTCCTTTGGAAATCTCCATGCTTAAAAAGGTAACAAAGCATAAGAACCTGTTCAGGGTCTGGTAGATGCTCCGCGTCCTCCATTCTGACTGTAATTAATTAGATGTGTAAGTGAGAGCTAATATCCTACTTTACAATGAAGAGAAACTGGGGGAAAATAAAAAAGAAGCATCTGGAAGCTCACTAGGATATACAACCACTGAGGCTTTTCCAGGTAGCACAGCAGAACAAGAGTGACTGAAGTCTGGGCAAAGCAGCAGCAGTCAGGGTAGAGCTGGAGAAGTCCAGATGTGCAAAGGTCATAAAAAGGTAGGAACTCTGAATGGTGGATTTTTCTATCCAAGGATCCATTTCTTCATTTCAGAGAATAAAGTCTTACCTCTGTGGGTTTAAGTGGGTTTTTCTCTTCTGGAACCTATTGTTTTGGTGAACACTGGAACCCTTGTGTTCCATGTATTCATCAGTAGATTTAAAGATTAATTCTCAGCAGAGACTTCCTAAGACTTCCTCAGTACAGATTTCTTAATCTACAGATGTATTGCAGGTAGCAGCTCACAGCAGAAGTCAGTTTGGGCAGTGCTTTTATGTACAGCACACAATGCAAACCACAGAGACTGTTGGATGGTTCATTTTGTAGTGTTGTAGGTGCTCCAGACAGGCAGTGAGATAGAGGACCTGAGAAAAGTCAAGTGCTCAATGAGACAGGAAAGTTTTATCTTTTCATTTGTCCAGAGGCAGCATTCCACGATGGGATTTACATGGGTAAAGCCCCCCTGAGGAAAGATTGAGAAATGTCTCTGCTTTCTGTTGTGGTGATTTGAATTAGCAACCAAGCGAGAATTAAATAATGGGAAAAGCTCCAGATGCCTCAGCTACATGTGGAGAACTTCCTGTGGTCGCTTCAGGAGCCTGCTTGATTTCATTGACGTAAGTAGGCAGAGTAGATGAAGCCTTGGTAACTCCCTGAGATGGATGAGACACGTCAGGGCACAGACAGATAGAATTTTTTGTCATTCTAGAGCCTAATTTTAAGCTTGTGGTTACCTCAGGAGACTGATATTTCCTGAAGTCTGTACCACAGCTCGTTTGTGTTGCAGGAGTGATTGATTTTGTGAGCAATGGCCTATGGAGCCAGCAGCCACACTGCGCCAGGGTCGGGGCTGGCTCTGCTCCCTTCCTGCCTGAGCACAGCCAGGGCACACTCTGGGATTCGTTCTGCTCTTGGCACGTTTTCCAGGTGTTCAGCCCTGAGAAAAAGCAGAGAAAGTCGAGCTGAGTTCACGTTGTGCAAAGGGGGAAGATCCCCTGCCCAGAGCTCTGAGTGGGAGCTGTGGTAGCAAACAGCCCTGCACTGTGATGAGGCTTTGCAGACAGGAGCTGGAAGGGCTCAGCAGAAGCTTGATTAAGCTGACCTATAAATCCAGCTGGTTTCCTGTTGCCTGTGTCCCGTTGGCAGCGCTGAGGAAATGTTACGGGCGCACCTGGTCCATTCTGCAGAGCCGCAGGTGTCTCCCCCCATGTGCTCCCTTCCCCTTTGGCAGCACTCGGTGCTGAGCGGTTTATTAGCTCGCTTTTCACCTGTAAAAACTCCTGGAAAATGCCAGCCTGGCATTTCAGGGCCTCACCAGACCCGGGCTGTGCTGGTGCGAGTGCTCTGAAATGCTGTCAGCCCTGTCTGCAGCTGCAGCGGTGACTGCCGGGGGTTGTGTCTGTGCTCTGCAGATTCACAGGCGCTGTGAGGAGCTGTCATTTTGCTTGCAGAATGGTACTAATTTAAAAATAGGAAGTCTGCTAAAGTATTAATGATACCAGATGTGGCTGTTACATTTTTTTCTTTACATGTCATGTACAATAGCGATGGATGTTATTTTCCCAACCGCGGTGCTGAGATGGGAAGAGAATTGTGAAAGAATCAACATTTTTTCCTTTTCTGTATTGTCCTAAGCTGGATTTCTTTGGGCAGAGAGGATGAGTTTTTTTGTTTTGAAAGGGCATCATAATTCTGTACAACCACATTGCACTTCATGTTCCTCACATTGCTAAAACAACTGTGCCACAAGCATGGAGAACCATAGGATAACAGAATAGTTTCTGTTGAAAGAGACCTGCAAGATCATCCTTTTCCACCTCCTGCCATGAGCAGGGACGCCTTCCACTATCCCAGAATGCTGCTCCAAGCCCCATTCAACCCAGCCTTGGACACTCCCAGGGTTGAGGCAGCCACAGCTTCTCTGGGCACCCTGTGCCAGGGCCTCTGCACCCTCACAGGGAACAATTTCTTCCTAACTCTGACCTAAACCCACTCTGGCAGTGGGAATCCATTTCCCCTTATCCTGTCCCTCAGACCCTTGTAAAAAGTCTCTCCATCTTTCCTGTAGGCTTCTTCAGGACCTGCAAGGCTTTTCAGGCTGAACAATGAATTCTAACCATGTCCTGTGTCACACAGGCAGGCTCCCTTCCCCTGCCCATGCACACATCATGTTCTTGTGGCTCCTTTGTGCTTCCCTTCTCTGGCTGAGCACTCTCCATAGCTTTGGTTTTGCTGTTGGCCCCTTGGCCAGCTGGCTCCTAGGCTGACCTTTAGCTCCCTTTCCCGTACTAGAGTTACTAATTTGCACAGATTTCTCATAACTGGATGTTTTTAGGTCTCTATCAAATGTAACTGAAAAGCAGCAAGGAGTTTGAAAATTACTAGAGCTGGATGGGTTGAAAGCCTGTTTGCATAAAACTTGTTTTTACACAAAAGTAGGCAAAAAATGAAAATAGAATTACTCACCTGCGTAGTGTGATTTGTGCCACACAGATAGAGCATAACAAAGGCACCATCTTGCACTTTATCCCTGACCTAAGGACTGGTGAAAAAAGCCCACTTTTTCAGGCGGGTAGTATTTCACAGAGGCTCTGTAGGCTGCCTGACTACACAAGACACGAGGCACAAGACCATGGCTGAGCAGGCTTTTTGTCCACTTATGCTCCTGTGTGGCACCTACCAGTTGTCAGTGTGGTATGTTACTATTTATACAAGAAAATCAGATAAAGTAGTATTGACAGGGAAGAGCTAGTAGAATCCATAGCTTTTACATGCAAACAAAGAGTAGGAAACCCCCCAGAATGTGTCTGCTGCAGGTATGACTGCCCCTGATTTTCTCCGAGTAAGATCACAAAACAGTTCTGAGGTGTAGTGACTGTGTGTTCAATTTTATCTGCCCAAGGAATCACTTGTGCTGCACAGGGAGGCAGTTAACTCCGATGGCAAACATCAGGAATGAACTCGCTTGCCTTGTTCCTGGAGAGCAGGGCTAGCAGAAGTTGTCCCATTTTCTCCCTTAAGCTTTTATCAATGGAACTGGGGACCCTGATGGAGTAAAAGAGACCAGATTTGTTCTGCAGACCCTGACACAAGGAGAACATGAACCCCTCAGGCTCCCAGAGCCCAGGCTGGAAGCAGAGATAAGCAAACAGAGTTAGCAGGGAGGAAATAGGGTTTGGAGGGGACAATCCTGAGCCTGTCCATGGGCAGGGAGGGAGAACCCAGCGTGGGCACAGGCACTCACACATCACTGCAGCATGTGGGGCTGGGTCATTCCAAAACACTCTTCCTTGGGCTTAATTGAGATTTCTTGGAGGCCTGCTCTTGCACATATAAAGGCTCATTACCAGGAAATCAGAGTTCCCAGTGTTTATCTAGTGAGTTATGAAAATACCAGATAATAAGACTAATGACTCAACACAGCATTTTCCAAATTGTGAAATAATCTTCGGGTTTTCCAAGATTATTATTATTATTATATTAGTTGCACTTTTTAGTCTGTCAGAAAAGAAATAAATACAAGGCCTGTATTTTTCCATTAACATTCGGAGAACATCTGTTGCGTATTGTAAATAACATACTTATAAAGCAAACTGATAATAACTACTCAGACTATTTTCCTGTTCTGGCTATAGCGTTCTGCACCATACAATATGTTATATCCTACACTCATTATCTGGCCCAGAATAAAATGGAATTATTCTAAAAGTACCAGTCAGTTACATGTAAAATAACCCAAATAGTTTGCAAAAGCTCTAATGCTAAGAGCATACATTCAGCAGGGATATAAACTGGTACAGCTCTGCATTTGGAAGGGTACACAACTCTGAGCTTTTGGAGTCTTTGAAGCGTTTAAGCAGAGAGGGATAGAAGAGGTTTTAAAATCACATTTCCTCTGGATCTCTCTCAAAACACATACCAGCCCCACAATAAATTATTTCACAATGCCAATCAGACTGATAGAAAAGTAGCCCCATATGGTTCTTGGTTTAAATTCCACCTGTAAAATGCTTCACTTTGTCATCCTGAAATTTCTATCTCACTTTTATAAGACTGAAAGTGTAGTTTAGAGATTTTTTGTGCTTCCTGAGAGGCTGTAGTCCACAATAACTTGTCAGTCCTTTGAAGCTGAGCTTGTACTAACATGACCTTCTTTAACTGCTAAAATAAAGGTGTTCTCATTGCAGTACTACAAGTAGCAATGTGAATGCAGAACAGCTTCACAATTTTTACAATTATATCAATCTAAAATTGTCATAATTACCACAGGAATAAGGCCCATGCTATTGAAGTTCCCAGCAAGGTAGAGCGTGTAAAGGATGCACATTGGAACAAGCTGTTTCCTGGGAGCCAGGGATCAATAACCTTTTGACTGATCAGTAGGTGCAGCCTGTGAGTGGAAGATGTTCTAACAATCCTCTCCTCCCCTCTGAAGTCACCTGAGACAGTCAGAGTTGTGGCTGCACACACGTAGGAGGGCAGCCAACCTCTTTCCTTCCCAGTGAGGAGGAGGAATGGTGATAAAAGGATAACTTTATCTTTTCTAATTGCATAACAAAGTCACCTGAGTTTCTGGGTGGGCCCCTCTTCCTTTGCATATTTAATTTGCTTTAGTTCTGCTGCACCCTTCCTACATGCAGTGATTTCTCTTTTTGGCATTGCACTGCCCTGTTGGTGTTTACTGATATGGAAAGGTCTGAACTTTGCTTTATTCCACCGTGACATATCCTAAGTCAAGAAAAGCAGGAGGGAGGAGAGTGGCAGTTGGCTGGAAAGGCTTTGTCTGGGAAGAGCAGTGGCAGGAATGCCATCTGTTCCAGCTATCCATTGTGTTATCTGAATCAGAGCCCCAGCAGCTGCAGTGTCTCCACACCCACACCTATCTCAGAGAGCTGTGGGGAGGGAGGAAATGCAGGGACCAAACACTTCCACAAGTCAGATGTCAGCGTTCCTAAATAATGTATTGAACATTAATTTGCATACCTAATATATAACTGAGGGTCCCACTTTTCCTAACCTCAAGAGTTCCAGATTCAAGTAGCCTTAGCTGTGGCTTGATGGACCATGGCTGAATTTCCAACTACTCTGAATTCTTTATACCACAATAGTCCATGTCACCAATGCCTACCTTGGCATGACAAAATAAAGCAAGAATTAGTGTGAGCATTTGATTCTCTCTTCCCTCTTTCACGTACAGTGATTTCAGGTGAGTAAAAGACAAATCAGTCTCTGAAAATGTCTTTCTGGGTACTTCCATGATCTTCTTTAAACTAAAACCAAGAAAAGCCCTAGCTCTGTGTACACAGATAAATCATTTCTCCAAATCCATATCTACACAGTGCTTTCATTTGTTAAGTAATATAGATTTGGTATCTTCCTCCTATAAATGTGCCCAGTTCCTGCCATCCTTTCATTTTCTATTTAGTCTTGTTATAGTCAGTAAAATTACAAGAGTCTTGGGTTTGTCCTCTTGCTTTTTTGTGAGGAAGTTTGTATCATCATGTGGACAGTCAGGAGTTGTAGGGCCAATATGTTTGCAAGCCCTGGAGTGCTTTGCAAGGGTTTTGGTTTTTTTTAATTGTGCATACCTTAAAATTATTTTGAAGGTTTAAAGGGATCTAATAATTTAAAGGTACCCCCTGGAGGTTTGCTGTTCTTCCTTATGGTGTAGAGCTCTCTTGGAGGATGTGTGTGGGATTTCAGGACTGGAGAAATCACAGGCTGAAAACTGGTCCTGGGAGAAGGAGCAGTTTTGTTCCTTGGCTGAGCAAACACCAGCCCATATCTGCAGAGATTCTTCAGTGGAATCAGCTGCCTGGAGCTGGGACTGGGGTTTGGGGGAGAGCACCTGTGCCTGGGTTCCAGGAGTTGCTGAAATCCGTAGGGGTGTTGCTGCATAAATTCAGTGGGGCCACAGAGAGGCATATTTGATAAAAGCAAGTGTGAAAATCTAAAGCAGTCTCTTAATGAGATCTTAATTTTGTCCCGTTATTATGAGATCATTTTTAATTTGCTTTAGAGTCACTGAATCCATTTCCTCTCTGTGCTGTCACTGGAAGGGGGGATCAATGGTGCTGGAAGGAGTTAATGTTCTGTGCTGGGCTGCTGAGAGTAGATCTCTGTGGATTTGCTTAAGGCTCTTTTGCCCACCTGCCTCAAACTGCAGTGAAGAGTGGGGAGGGTTAATACCTAGTTTTTAAAAATCTGTATTTTTTTCCAGCAAGCAGAAATTATAAACCTGTTCAGCCAACATGAATACATTTTAATTTTAAAAAATATGTTGAAAGTGGCATTGTATGCCATAAAAATATACATCATGTGCCAAGACAAGCAATTGATGCTCTCCTATAAAATACAGTAAACACCTCCTCCCTGCCCTTCCTTTGGCTGTCGATCAGATTTCAGAATCATGAAATTTTACAGTATTACTGGTTAGAAGGGCTCCCCACTGGGAGCAGATGCCATCTCTGTCTTCATAGACTCAGAGAAAGTCCTGACATGTTTCATGGCGTTCATACGTGGAAGTCTGTGAAATGGAAAGGAAAACAGCTTTTTCTGTCAACCTGTCACTGATATAAGCTCTTACATTTCATCAGAATGACTAAACTTTAAAGCTGTTTCTTCAGTGCTGAGTATATTTGAGAACTCCCAAGTGTGATCAGATTTATAGAGTCCCAGCGTATGATAGAAGACCAAAGCATTTTGTGGCATGATATTAAAAATTCATTCGGATACTCGATAAAGCGTGGATGACAAAAGTCTGAAATGGAATAAGGTAGAGTGAATTTCTCCATGGTTTATTGACCTTGATTCCTCTACACAAAATAAATAGACAGAATGGACTAAAATCTCTTCTTTATGAAGGCAGAATCCTGGCAGTCAAAGACCGGCTCATAAAAATGCTGTCTGTGGCACATACCTTGGCAATGCTGGAAGTCGGAGGTGATGGAAATTTATTGCTGGTGCTGCAGTGTGTGTCTGTATTTCAGGGAGGGAGAAAGCAGGGGCTGCTTTATGAGGTTACTGGTGTTACTCTGTGGAGAAGGGAGAGAGAAAACACACTTACCCTCACCGCCCAGTGTTCTTTCCCTGAAGGTATCATAAGGTAAAACACTTCCCTTTGCATATCCATTTTTTATTTGTTTGAAAAAGGAAGAGAAAAGGCAAATCTCAGAGAATGAGGAGTTTGACATCTCTCCCTGCTGGAAAAGGCTGGGGCTTCATACTGCTCTGAGAGGTTTTCCTGCCTTGCTGCAGTCGGAGAGCAGAATGCCTCATTGGTTTCAGATATTAAACTTTTGTGCAGAAAGCCCAGTTGGAGCTGGTGTGACAAATGGATTTTACCTGCTGCTGAAAAACACAGCCCCCACCTCTCCAGCCCTCCCGTCCTGCCTAACCTGGCCCCCAAGAGCACTGGAACAGAAAGCTGCCCTTAGGCACCATCTGTTTCTGCCAGCTCCCACTTTGGGCCCTGCCTTTACATCTGTTAAGTGGAGGCAGCTTACTTGATGAGTTGTTTTGAAGAAATATCTAGTCTCCTCACCATATTCATTAACCATTGCAGATCTGTTAAAGACAGGCTCTGTGATGCAATTTAGCCGTAGTTAACTGAATTCATGGAAGTCACAGTCATGGATTATTTTTGCATCCCGCAGGGATAGAGAGCAGAAGTGTTTTAGCAACACTGTTTTCTCTTCCCTTTGAAAATAAAATTCTTCCCTGTTTGCCTTGAGAAACCCTATTATAAAGAGTGATGAAATCTAAAGGGGGTTTAAAGTGACTCTTCGATGACTGCTAATTTGTTACTCCTCCTTGTAAAACAACCAAACTGCATACATAGGACATGCTAAAACAATTATATTAATCATGTTTCCTTCCCAATAAAGAAAAGCAACTGTTTGTTCTTAGCACCTCCTTAAGTACTCCAAAGCTACTGATTTGTTAAGCTGGCATTCTTTTCATGGTCAGATCCAGCTTTCTGGAGCCGATGAAAATTTTTCATGGTCAGTGATCAAGGACTAAAAGAAACAAAACAAAAACCCACTTAAAATACTTCAGAAAAATGGATTCAGTATGTTTGTGTTTGGATTTGTTTGAGTCAGAAAACAGTTTAATGGTCATTCAGGGAAAGCAGGCGTCATGCAGTTTGTATAGAAGCGAGCACAAAACAAGCAGAGAGGGAAGATGAAGTGTTGGGGAAGGGAACAAAGTCTTGTTTTACAAGAAAGGGAGGAAGGGGGATTTACCTAAAGTTGCTAAAGTGTTTTGGCCAGGAATTAAACCCATAGTTTTAATAATCTAATGGCCTTAAGCTATAAGCGTGGGTCCGTCAGTCCTGTGCTGGCTGGACACACAGCTCAGTGACTTCTCCACATGTAAAGTCGCTTGAGAAGCAAAATCTGGCCATAATACAAATGGAATTTTCTTTTATTGTATATTTTACATTTTCATCTGAAATGATGCCCTGAAGCTACAATTATGCTTTATAATAAATGCTATACAGAGATGTCCCTGTTGGGTTTAAGGATGAGCCTAATTTCTATATTAGTTAAAAGCTGGCACCTCCGAATCCAAAGTCAGATGTAGTAAAATAAATAGGAGAAAAAAAAACTTATCAAAGCTCGATTTCCCGTAGAGAGTTAATTGAAACCTTTGATTGATGCTTTTTCTCTTGGAGTTGTTGTACCGTTTCTCTGGTGTGCGTTTTCTGGGCGGGAGCGAGGTGTGATCACACGCTGCAGCCTCTCCCTCAGACTCATCGGGGCTCTGCACCAACTGGCCGCCTTTTGCAGAAAACTCACATGAGCTTAATTAGCTTTGAAATCTCTTGTCAAATGTGGGTGAAATTGGCCAATGAGTTCAAAAATTCTGAGAAGGTTGAACAGAGAGGGAAACTCAGGGACTGGTGGCACAAGCTGTGTTTTTGGGGGGAGCACGAGCGAGGGAGGCTCTGCGAGGGTTTTGTGTGTGGTGTAATGATGCCAACAGACAGAGATGAGATATCACAAAACTCAACTTGACATGTTGACTCAAAAGATGACACTTACACTGTTTATTCCAACTGCCTAAGCAGAGAAAAATAAAAAGCTGGGTTCTGCTTCCTTTACCCACACACGTACTTACATTGCTCTGGTATAGTTGGTAATTGCTCTTTAGCATTTCACTCCCTTCTTAGACAGGTACTCTTGTAGTGAAGAAAGGTAACAAGTACTGTCTGAGTTAAAATTATTTGTAATATATATGTGAGATACGTGAAAGGACACTGTCCTACACTCCCGTGGCTTTCTAGGCATAGAGCTCTGGTGACATCAGGAATATTCTGCAATTTTCTTGTCTAAACATGCCACTTGGCAAACACATGACATGCATAAGAATTAGCAATTCTCACAATCTAAAGAGAATTATCTGTTTGTCTCTAGGCGATTCACAAAAATATGCCCATAGCAATTTCAGGCATTATAAATCCATCCAGGTTGGTTCTGACCATGTTGCAGAAGTAATTTCGACTGGCACATCAGATGAAAGAACAGATTTGAAAACAGTAGCGTGCATGGCCCTGAAGGTTTTATCTTGGCTAATATTCCAGGCACCTTATGGCACTACTTTGGGTTTCTGTGAAGACTCCAAATAAAGTGTCTGTAGCCTGATGAAAGATTTAACACGTTTTTTTCCTGAACAAGCTTTGTAAATGTTACACTAAAAGATAAAGAATGTACTCACTGATGGGAAGCAGCTTATTTTTCAGTGTACTCTTGACTAAAAGCACCCTTTACACTCAGTGCTTCTGCATTTCCAATGTATTTCCTCCACTTTGTGCAGCAGTGGGGGTTCTATAACAATGACACTGGAGGGTGCAAGTCTGGGATTTCATTTCCACTTTTAAATAATGCCCTGGAAATTCCGTCGTTTACCTTTTAGCAAGATATCTTTGTGGTTCCTGAGAGAAACAGCCAGAACAAATATGCCCACTGAGAGGACTGCATGAGGGTCAGTCAGAGAAATGAGTGTGTTATGTTTAGCAACACAACTTGTATTATGTGTGACCTGAATGATGAGAGTGAGAGCAGAGGCTCTTGCAGGAGGTGGCTTTAGGTGGCCTCAGAAAAGCATAGTTTGCTCTTCATGTGAAAAATATGATGCTTGTCTGCTGCCTCTATTTGTGTTTTGTCTCCTTTTCCACTTGCTGCTACTGAATTTCAGGGCTGGATTTAGGCACCTCCTTCGGGTGTTTCAAGGAGACTTTGAGGACTTTGTTTTATCAGCAGCAGTCTCCTGGGTTCTCTGCAGTCCAGGGACAGAGATCATCTCCTGTAGGTGGTGACGCTTTGAGAACAGCTCCCTCTCAGCCCCCAAATATTTTAGGAACACTTGCTCCTTCCAAGGCAAGTGTAGGGTAGGAGAAGGGAGGCAGACAAATACCTGGGGACAAAGAGGAGCTCTTTGCTGCTTCTGCTTTGGAGCTGGTAAATGTTCCCTGTATTCCCTTCTCCTTCTGGGGTGCTTGGCTGACCTTTTTCCTGAAAGGATCTGCTGCTGAGCCTCTCCAGGCTCATGTGCCTCAGGAGGCTGTGTAATTTTCCAGCTGAATAGGGTTCTAAATGCTATAGGGCTCTCACTCACAATTCCTGGCCATTTATTCCTGCGGGTTACAAATCACAGTGAAAGGCCACGAGTGCTGTGTCTGAGCAGGCACTGAGCACACCCAGGGCTGGGGTCCCAGGGTAAGGCCAGGATGCTTGGCTGGAAATTCTGCTTCAGCCGCAATATTGCAATCCTTAGTAGGATTAGAAGTATCCTCTGCCCATTTATTTAAGATATTTCAATCGGAGAGAGCTTACATAGGAACATGGATAATAATTTCACTTAGAAAGTGAAGAAACAGAGCCTGAAAAGGTTGTTACATGTCTGGTTCTCAAAAAAAATATATATTATTGCACACCCAGGCCTGTCCATTTTTTCCCCCAGCACCTCAGAGAGCAGTGGCCTTGCGTGATCACAGTTGTTCTTGGTAAACACCAAACACTCAGAATTAAAAGAGTTTTATTTTCACAAATTTAACAAAGATAGAGGAGGTGGCTTTAGGGACAAGGAGGAAGATAGACTGCGTGCTTTCAGATCTGAAATATAATCAAAATATTCCTTAAATTTTGTGACTGAGAGCTAAAGTACAGCTATTTTTTATTCTGATGACTTTAATGAAATGTTCTGTCACTGCCCAAATTACAGGTTTTCCCCCCTGCTCTTTGTACCTAAATAATGAAGAGCAGTGCACTATTAGAGAGGCCTAAGCCATGTTTGCAAGACCTTAAAGACCTGTCAGGGAAAGGATTGTTCCCTGACTTTTTCTGTGTTTTCATGGCAACTGGCAGCTCCTGTGGCTGGAAAACCAGCTCTGCTGTGTGTTGCAGTGGGTCTGAAATTGGAGCTTTTGGGTTTGTGGTTGCCCTGTGTGGCCTTACTTTAAAAGGGCTTGGGAGCACTAGAGCCACGACACAAATACAAATGTACTTATCCCCTACTTTAAAGGAAAAAATAAAATTAAATAGGCTGAAGGAAAACTATGTCTCATTTATGTACAATAATATTTTTGGTGTAGTGTTCATATTAAAAATGCTAAAATAAGATTAGATCATTTAAATCTAAAGCTCTTGAGTTAAACAAGAACAAAAATGGTCTATTAAGCCAATTTAAATAAATTAATTGACCCTGTTTATCTTCACACATATCAGCCAGATTTTAATTTCTATTTTTTCCCAGCCTAATAACTTGGATATTAAGTTTTATGCTAGAACACATGTACAACTTGCTTTTTTTGTTTCAGATTCAATCTGTGCATTACAGCTGTATGAAAGGATGCCACAGCCTCCCTCCGTGGTATTTGCCAACCCTTAACGTTATTGCTAGGGCTCTAAAATGATCAGCTTTAAGTTCCATTATATGACAGTCACGAAAACATTACTTTGGACAGGAATGTAATTGCACAAGGAGAAAGAACCCACCAAAGCCTCCTGTGAGGGGCTGTAGGAGCAGGGTGTGCCCGGGCACCGCCGCGGGTGAGGTGTGGGGAATGCACAGCCCCAAATCCACTTGCACACTCTGAGGGGAGCACTGCAGGGATTTCAGGGGGCTGGAAGCTGGCTCCAGGATTGTGTGTGCTCGATGCCCCACTCCCATGCCTGCTGCTCTGTCCCTGCTGCTGCAGGAGAGCCCAGCCCCAGCCCTGTGGCCGTGCTGTGCCCTTGGCCTCCCCGCAGGGGACAGAGCCGGGCTGGCGTCACTGACCTGCTCCAGTGCTGAACTGCTGGGGCTGCCGTGGCTGGGCAGTCTGGGGAGATGTTCTAGCTCAAGGGTGACCGTGGCCCTCGATGGCTGTTGGGTACTGTGGGAACAATTCCAGGTCAGGAATGTGGCTCAGCCAAGCATCAAACCCAACCCCAAGAGTCCGGTTCTGCTGCTGCTGTAAGCCATGAAAATAGGTTCCTGTTCTGTCAAGATCCAGTGTAGGGGTGTTATTTGCATTTTATAAAAGAGAGGTTTAAGGGAGAATTTCCCAGATTTCTAAATATCGATGGCATTGGGTTTGTTTGTTTATTTTAGGAGGGGTTTGCAGGTGGTAGATGCTGCTGATTTTGTTTAGCCTGCATGGTGTGACATTTGAGAGCCTGGCTCTTTCTGCTTTTGGTTTGAGTTGCTGGCTCTGGGAGCTTCCCTGTATTGATTTTGAAAAAAAAATCCAAAAAAACCCAAGTTATTTCAAACGTGGCTGGGGAAAGGGCTTGAAAATTCATCCTTTTGACACTCATCCATTGTGCTGATTTTAGGATCTGCATGTACGTATTTAGTCAGAGGAACAAAGGGGATCCTGGCTGCTGTCTCTGTCCCTCTCCAGGTGGGATTTACAGCCTTGTCTGGCCTGAGAGTCACCAGTGACTCCGGGTCCTTTGACCTTCTGTGGATGAGAAATGAGCAGGGACTTCTCCAGCTCCCACGGCTGTGACCGAACCAGGGCTCGCACCAAACCTTCCCGAGATGAAGTGGGGGCTGTGCAAGCCCCAGTTATTTTGGGCTGCTATTCAGTGCAGCCTTACAGCTGACAAGAAAGGCGTTTTGACAACCGGCTCTGTTCCCAACCCCACGAGCTGCAGAAGAGCTCTGGCTTCCTCCACCCACGCATGCAAAATTGTTTTTGAGCCCACAAGGTAAACTAAAGATATAGTTAAAAGTACCAAGTGGCTGGAATACCCAGGGATGTGAGAATGAGCAGAGCTCACACAGTGATGATTTGAAACAAGCCTTGTGGCTTTTTAATAATGTGCCAAAGCAGTCTCAGTGGTGGGCCAGCAGGCACCATATTCCATCTTCTGTGAGAGAACTGGGCCCAGCAGGGCCCAGCTAATGCAGACAGCCCCTCCGCTCTGCTGGAGGAGACAGGCTCCGAGATGGCAATCAAGGCTTGATTTGCCAACACATTTCCAATGATTAAAATGTAATTAGCACAACTGAGTGCCTCCTCCCCAGCTAATTTTAATCCATGCTGTGACAGGCAGGCAGCCGGCTGTGCCTCGGCCCAGCAGCAGATGGAAGCAGAGGCAGCGGGAGAGGAAAACCATTTTGCGATGCGACTGTTCGCATCACAAAACCATCAGGGCGCTCGGCTCTTAGAAGGCCCTTGATGGCAGCACATCAAATTGGCGCTGTCATATCTGACCGTGGCAATGGCAGCCATCCTTCATGCTGTCCCAGAAGCACAGCAAGGCAATTTGCAGGCTTAACCCTTTGAGGTCTTAGCGGGAGACGAGGCTCCGGGAAGGAAGACGCCGCACGCGGGGCGTTTGAGCCTGATGTCCCTGGTAGTTCAGGGAGTGTTGTTTACACTCTGTCATTTGGCTACATTTGCTCATTTTTCCAAGGATGAGGTATTTGCCCAGAAGCATCATAATAACCAGTTATTTCTTCCCAGTAAAAGCAGCATCATAATAGCCAGTTATTTCTCCCCAGTAAAAGCAGAAGTGCAAATAATGAAAGGAGCCACGGCTCAGCTATGTGCTTGTACAGCCAGGATTTTGGGGGAGAGACATGAGGGAGTTACCAACGCCAGCCCTCATGGGAGGGGAAGCAGGCGAGCCCTCTTCTATCAGGAGTGAGGTGGTTGCCCTTCTCTTCTCAATCATTTGGTTTAGTTGAAGTGGGTCATTGTCTTTGGTGTTGGTAAATGCAGAGAGTCCTGTACAGTTCGAGTCCTTCCAGCTGGGAATTGGGTAACAGTTCAAGTCCTTCCAGCTGGGAATTGGGTAACAGTTCAAGTCCTTCCAGCTGGGAATTGGGTAACAGTTCAAGTCCTTCCAGCTGGGAATTGTGTACTGGTTGTGTGGGGACAAGCACATGTTTCCCTTGGGTAGTGTTTGCTGCTGCTGCTGGAGCATGAATCCAGTTGAACAGACAAAAGATGGGAATTGTCTCCTGTTCCTTTATTGCTCTGCCATTGTAAGGCTCTGCCTTGTGCTACTGTCACTGTGCCATGTGTTATGCCTGGTGTTTTCCAGCCATTGTTTTTAGGAGAAAAGGTCAAACTTTTGGGAGGTGTGGCAGGACAGGAGCCCAGAGATGGCAGGTCCTGAGTGCAGCCTCCAGCCAGGCACAGTTCTCAGCTGCCTGCATCTTCTCCCTGGGGCAACAGCAAGGAACCCCTTGTTTGGCAGGAGCCTGCAGAACCTGAATTCAACCAGGTTTGTGTGTACTGACAAGAAATTATTGAAGGGACTGTAAGTGTGTGAGGTGGAAAGAAAAGTGCTCTTGAGCTCTCCTCTGTTGGGTGGGGATGGGAGCAGAGTCTTGGATAAGTCCATGCCAGAGTCAAAGTATTCCTCTATTTAGAGTATCCACTGGCATCTCTCCCTTGCATGTTAATAATTGTTTTTTAGGAGCTCTGAGGGGAAAATATAAGGCTGCCTTCTGTAATGCTTTATGAGAAATTGCTGTCCTCCCTCTCCCTTGCTCTGAAGGACCCATTGGTGAACATTTTAGTTTTGGTATTGAATTTCCCGTAGATCTCTCCCCCATCTTTTTATGATATCTGCCACACAGGATTTCAGCTCTGCTGAATTTTCTTCCAAGATTAAATTGGTTGTTCAGATTCTTCTCATAGTCTTTTTATTTTCCCCATCCCAACAGTCCTTCACATCCATATCAATGGCTCTGCATCATTCTCTTTCTTTTCCTGTATTTGTAAATCACAGTGTCCTCTTGTAGCAGACTTTTTATTGATTACTCAAAAGGGGTAGTCGAGCTTAATAGCAAAGCTGAAATGAGTCTTGAAGAAGTGCTATTCCTGCAGCATGATAAAACTGAATCCTGTGAGCATGAATAAAACTCAACATACACAGCAACACCAATACCAAACTCACAGTAAAAGCTGGCAGGATCTACTGTTCTTGGGAAATGGGAAAACCTCCTGGCTCTGGAGTAAGCTCCGAGGTCGTTCACAACCCTTCAGGATTGTTCCAGCATGGAAAGAGCTTTTGTCACTGAATGGAACTGGCCTGAATTGCTGGATCATAGAAGATCTGAAGCATTAACGAGCTGGCTGTGGATGTAGGAGTGGAAGGATGTGGATGTTTAGGGATTTATACATTCACATCATTTAAGGCAATGAGGGTGTGATCTGCTGTGACCTTCTGTCTAGCACAGGCCATATGATCTCACTAATTAATTGTACTGCCTGGAGTACAGTAACTCTGACTGAACGAGGGCAAACATTTAGGCAAAGTTTTAATTTTTTATTAATTTTTTTCAGTTAGGGAAAATCTGCCCTGTTTTTAAGTGAAGAATAATAAATTATTCCCCATTTTTAAAATATGCACTAGTCTAAATTTATCTGGATTTTATCCATTGCATCTTGTTATTCACTTGCTTTTTAGACTGAAGATAAAGCCTACAGAGGCTTTTTTTTTGTGGAGAGAACATGTTTGAAATCTCAGAGCCTCCCTATTACTAAATTTTCAAAGGAGATGAGAATGGAATTTCCAATCTTTTGGTATCTACAGTCTATAAAATAGAGGGAGCCTCTACCTGTCTAAAGCATCTCTTGTGAAATTCCAAGGCTCTGTATTCACAGAGACTATCTCTGGAGAAAGCAATGAATTTCCTTGCTCTTCCTAATCCGCCTCAAAACTGCAGAGCAGAGGTTGAGTAGTTTAAAATTCCTTTCTGTACAAGATACAGGTGCCTCGCTGGGATCATCCAGCCAGAAATTCAGTGTAAATTTTTGTCTATGGGGTAGTCGTGACCACACAGATCAAAGATATGAAGTATCTGTTCCTTCCAGGCATCCTGTGGATCCTCATATTCCCAGAGAGAGTTGTTTTGCTTCCCCTCCTGCTTCAGTGTGTCCTTTCTTGACAGTTCAGTGGGAAGCCCTGTGTTTGACATTCAGGATGTCTCCTGGCCCTGATGTGGGGCTCACCTTTGGAAGAGATAATTCCTGGCAGTGCGAAGTCTCATTGCAGCTGGAAAAGGAGCACATGGGCAGTGTCAATAACGCTGCATTGGCCACAGCCCTGCTTCAGCACAGCTGCTGTTGCCAAAACTCCTGCATTTTCCATGACCTTCCTGGACAGGGATAACTTTTTGAGCACTGAGCTAAAAGCCAGCTATTCGAAGCAATCCCTTGCCTTGGCTGTGACAGGTAATTTGCTACTGCTGATAACAGTCGTGGAGCCAGTGATAACATTTATGATACAGGAGTTTTTACCACTTAGTCTAGGGGTAGGTTAATACAGCAGTGGGGGAAAAAAACCCAACCAAACTCCAAATATTTTTCTTCTATCCGTGCTAGGGGAGCATTGGTGGTAAACTGAGGACCTGGCATTCCAGAGTGGATATTTGTATAGAAGAATGGCTCTTTAAAAGTAGATATTTGGGTCTGCAACTTCCTCTTGAGGGACAGCAGAGGAACAGCTCTGACTTCTGCTCCCTGTGAGCAGGGACAAGACCCAGGGAAGGGCTGGAGCTGTGCCAGGGCAGGCTCAGGTTGGATTTTAGGGAAAGGTTCTTACCCCAGAGGGTGCTGGGNCAACAACCAAACTGAGGACCTGGCATTCCACAGTGGATATTTGTATAGAAGGATGGCTCTTTGAAAGTAGATATTTGGGTCTGCAGCTTCCTCTTGAGGGACAGCAGAGGAACAGCTCTGACTTCTGCTCCCTGTGAGCAGGGACAAGACCCAGGGAAGGGCTGGAGTTGTGCCAGGGCAGGGTTAAGGTGGATCTCAGGGAAAGATTCTTCCCCCAGAGGGTGCTGGGCACAGCCCAGGCTCCCCAGGGAATGGGCACAGCCCCGAGGCTGCCAGAGCTGCAGGAGCTCCCAGGGATGCCCAGGGTGGGATTGTTGGGGTGTCTGTGCAGGGTCAGGAGCTGGGCTGGGTGATCTCTGGTGGGGACCCTTCAAGTCTGGGGTATTCCATGACTCTCCCACCTCTGCAGTGTGTGGCCATGTCCTGGAGCACTGTGACCCCAGTGTGGGCTCAGTGCAGAGCTGCAGAAGCGACACAGGAGCTGCAGCTTTGGCTCTTTTGCCCTGAGGAGGCACCCAGGGCTTTGGGGCTGAGTGCAGGAGGTCCTCAAGAAGAGAGCTGGAGGAAATGAGAAGTCCCCCTTCCTGGGTGGGCTGCTTGGGACACCAAGGTATCATTTCTGCCACTGCTTGTTGGTAAAGGGGGGAGCTCCAGTGGTGGATGCTCTGTTGGACAACATCCCCCAGTTATCAAAGAATCCCAGAACAGTTTGGGTTGGAAAGGACCTTAAAACCCATCCCATCCCACCCCTGCCATGGGCAGGGACACCTCCCACTGTCCCAGGTCTCTCTAAGCCCTGTCCAGCCTGGCCTTGGACACTGCCAGGGATCCAGGGGCAGCCACAGCCAGGCAGTGACGGATATTCTTATTCTCAGCCACTCCTTGAACACAAAATGGCAGAGTTCAACTGATAAATCAGAGATATTATTCTTGTCTCTAAAAAGAGAAATACAACTCCTGTTTTAAATTTAATTATTACAGTTGCAGTATTCCTGGGAAAAAAATAATGCTTTCATTTCCTAATAAGAGATCACAGATTCCAAATTGTAGAACCACGTATGTCAAAAAGGAAATTTGAACCAGGCAGGCCAAAGTGTGCCACTGTCTTTACAATTTATATTTTCTTGCTCTACGTTTAGAATAATCCTTTTCTTCCCTCAGGTCTAGCACAGCCAATTTATCAATAGTACAAAAATGATAAAGGCAGCAATAAATAATAGTAATAATAATACATAACAACTGTGCGAGTGATGAATTATAAAACAGAGAGTGGAAAAGGGAATGAAAGCACAGCACAGAAGCCAGTTTGCAGGGCTGAGTGCACAGGCTGAGCTATTTTTCTGGCATTATGACAATGAGGAACATTTATGGGAGTTTGCAAACAGCTTAGAACACAAATCATTTTGTTTCAGGTTATATTTACAGGGCTTCGTTAAGGGGTTTTTAGTATCCATTAAAATCCAATGTTCAGAGGTTTATAGCTCAGCTGTTTAGGTCTTATCCCTAAGGATCAATTGTTTTGGATTGTTTAGGGAATTATTATTACCATTATTATTTATACAATTCAGTTTAACTTATTTAGGCTACCTGAAGACACAGAACTCAAAAGCTAAAGAGGTCTTGTTTGGGAAAGAAGAGAAAATATGGCTTTTTATTATTTATGTTTTGTTTCAGATACAATTTCCTCAAATATTTTATCCCAGAAATCAGTGGAATCTCTCTTTGTGTGTTTCAGTAGCCATGTTGTGCTCAGAGTTGCTGCAGCCTGCATGAGACAGCAACCCCTGTGCAGTGCTGTCGATGCTGGATTGCTGCTGCTCCCTGTGCATTGCTCTGAGTGAAAATAAAAATAATTTTCTGTTGGAATTATGTCATTTTCCAGAGGTCATGCACTTTTAGTTGGTGGAAGATGAAATCTATACTGAAAATAGGCATGGTGTGTCTAGGGCCTGATCCAGGTCTTAATGCTTTTTTCTTCTTTTTTATTTCTTCTATTTGCTAAGACCAACATTCTCTAAGAAAAATGCCTTATTACCCTGCACATTTTATAAACACATATAGTGAAAGTAAGCAAATCCTAGGGAATGTAGCATTTAATAGCCCAGAGAGATGAGAAGTAGAGGGTTGACAGGAGAAGGGAGTAAGTGACTTGCCTGAGGTGATCCTGATAGCCAGTGACAGAGGTGGATCTCCCCAGTCCTAGCCCAGGGCTATCTTTCCTCCATCATCTTGCTTTTCAACCCACAGTGCAGTATTTTTGGTGAGAGGTGAGTCAGATCCAAGGGATATTGCTGGATCACTCCCAGTTAGGTGGATGTGGAGGGTTAAGGGCCTGACACACAGGGAGAAGGGCAAATAACAGATCTGATAGTTGTTTCATAAACAAGCATGGGAGCAATGTACTGTTTTCTTGAGAAAAAAAAAATTCTTAACATGCACCTATCTTGGAATTAATGTAGTGGCTGTTCTTATTTAAATCATTTTCTGTTGTACCCAGCTTCCTTTGTGGCAGTATTTCCCAGCTGTTTCTTGTTTAATTCTAAATATTCATGACATTAATTCTATTTAAGTCCTATGCTGTTATCTGAGACAAAATGTCAACATTTTATGACAAACTGCTGTATTGCTTAGAGTGTCCCTGAGGAACCTGTTTGCTGTGGCTGACTATCAGTCTCTGATGAAAAACCTGATTGACACCAATAAAAGCTTGGTAGTTCTCATTTCCCCATTTGAAATGATCCAAACAGCTCAATAGCCATCCAAGATCTTTAGAGTGTTTTTAGTCTGTGCATAATTCATCATCTCAATTGTTGTGCTTTTTTAATTTCCAATTTTGGAATATTGGACCTTCTCCATCAGGTCAATAGAGCATCCAGTTATTCTCTCTTTACCCTTTCCTTTCTTGTGGCAATCACACAGCACCCCTGGTTCCTTTTGGGCCCTGCAGAGGCATCTATTTCATCCTCTTTGCTTTCTGCCACAACCCTTTTCTTGGGTTATTCTTTTTACTAGGCTCTATGAAATGTAAGCTCCAGACCATCCAAGATCTGTCATATATGCAGAGGAAAACAAGTTGTTTCCTCCAACCTCTTGATTCTGTTTTCAAAGTTAGCTCAACCCTCACTTAGCTGGTTGGGGTTTTTTTTTGTTATTGTAATTTCTATTTCTGGCAGCAGTGAAGAAAGGAAGAGCCTCTCAGACCCCAGACTGTGAATATAATGCTGACAGTAAGGAAAAACATTTAAGAGAAATCTCTGTGAGATACTGAGGTCAAACTTTGGCCATCTGGCACTTGGGAAGAGCCATGTGTGAAGGCACGCCAGGCACCTGCTGAAGGCAGAGCTGCAGCAGCAAAGTCTTCAAAGATTTGCTGGCTGCTCTCAGCCATGGCATGAGTTTCATTTGTAGCTTCTCTTATCGAGCACAATTTCTAAATGAGGATGGTTGCTTCACTTTAAGGACGTACAAATGACTTGCCCTCACCTGTCAAGCATGATCCTTGTATTTTACCAGGCCCATTATGAACGCAATCTTTCTGTCGAAAATTTGCATACCTCCTTTCTTGAAAAGTAATGACAGCAATTTCTTTCCCTCCGCTCACTTTCTGAGTGTCTCATTTAACAGCACCTGGGAAACCGACAGGCGCAGAGATGAGAAGTGAAAGAGAGCAGTTGATTAAATCATCATCAAGTCGGGCCTCAGAAAGTCAATTCTGCTTCCCGTCTGCAATGATATCCTTTTATCTTAAAGTAATGAGCTATGGCACTTTTGCATCCGGTAATGCGATAAGTTCTATTAGCATGTTCCATTTGCTTCACAAGCAAGGGCAAGTCATTTCAGTAAGCTCATATCACTGCAATCAAAGCAATTGGCTTCACAGGCAGAGAAGAAAGAGGAAAGGCTCAGGGTGATTTTTATGGATCACAACACAGTGTAAAAAATAGATTCTTGTATTATTTTAACCCGTAACATGCTTTGCTTCTTGTCAATCAAGGTATTTTTATTTCATTAGCCGGTAAGTACCTGGAAGACTCAAATTCCAAACAGAACTCATGAGCTAAGACCAGGAGTTCTGAAAAATAAGGATCTTTTCTTATACAGATAACACTCATTGATGCAGGATTAGGCACTGACTTCATTAACCCCTGATTAGTTTAATTTTTTCCTATTGACTTAGTTTATCAGTACAAATGCACATTTTTATTATTATTTACTATTATTTATTTTTTTGAACCCTGAAAAAGTACTCTTGAGTTGAGAGGATGCTAAACATGACATTGCACACTGCAAATTGCCATCAGTTGAGAGGTGCTAAAAATAACATGCAAGGTGCACATTGCCTGCAGCCAGCAATGCAGGCAAGGAGGCAGCAAATGTGCACCCGAGTGCCAGGGGAAAGCATGGGGGCATCTTTCCTTATGGAGCCCTCAGGAGCTGAGGCAGAGACTTCACCCTTCAACTGCAACAGAGAGTGACTTCCTAAAATCAGGATTCCTCTGTGTGTGTGGCTGGCAGTGCCTGGTGCCAGTTGGTCTGGTGGGATTTGGGTTCCTGACTGCTGGTGGGCACTTTCTGAGGGTGCTGAGCTGAGGAATGCATGCCATTGTTAGTTTTCCATTTGGAAAACACGTTTAATCCTCCCCTGGCCCTCATGGGAGCATCCTCCTGCTCTGGGGATGGTCAGATGGGCCTTGGGCAGGCGTGGGGTCACTGGGCAGTGACACCATGAGGGAGCTGCTGGAGGGAGATCTGGGGACAGGAGGTGCAGTAACCTCCAGCCCCAGCTCCCTTTCCAAGGAACAAAGGAAAATTAGTTTCTCCCAGGGCTGGCTCCACGTGTCCCTGGGGTGACAGGAGCTGGGGCAGCCTGGCAGGACAGCAGGGCCTGTGTCACCTCCCCAGCAGTGGCCAGCAGCCTGCCAGAGCCTCCCTCTGCAGGGGATGTCCCTGCAAATACAGGGGGCAACACACCAGAGCCAAACCTCACAACAGGACTCGCCTTTCGGGGTCTTTCCAGAGGGAAAATCCCCCCTTGGCTTTACAACAAGTTCCCTGTGGCCTACCAGGAATATTTGGGCCTCCCACCAGATGACAAGGATATATCCATGTCCTAGAGAAATGTAAGGTGGATCATCCTTATCCTGGACAGCAATATAATCCCGAGTTTTCATTTTAATACTCAACGTGTAATTCTTTCTTATCAAACCGCTGTTTTGTTGATGGTAGAGCTAAAAGGAGCCACTAATTGTGTCATTTTATAATATTAAAAAAATCATAAAAAGTCCCAGGAGGGAGGAATTAAAAAGAATTGCAGCTGGAAAACATTCTAAGTTCTGAATATTTTTCTTGTAAGAGGCCCAAGATAACTTCAAATATCCAAGACTGATACGTTTCATCTGAAGTGAAGTAGTTTGGATAAAATGGAATTCAGATTAAAGGTCAACGTTGCAATCTTTTGTCCAGACTTAGGTAATTTGTGTAAAATGGGACTTTTTGGTGAATAATCCATAATTTTAGCTTTTAAGAAAGCAGACCTTAAACTTCTCAGACCATCTCTGTTCCAGAGCCATTCCTTACAGTGAATCACAGTGGATAATGGTGAGGAATTGCTAAGCAGACTGTGATGTTAACCAATTTCTGAGATGCTATATATATATAAAATTCCTTGGCGAGGAGCTCCATGCTGAATGCTACTTGCAGCAGTGTCACAGATAGGAAGGAAAAAAGTGAAATTCTTGCTCTTGCTTTCTTTGTGACTCTGCCGGTCTCCATTTCGTCAATTAGAAAATTGCCCATTTATTCCCTGTCTGTGTCTCCTTTCATCTAGGAGATGTTTTTCTCTCCTTTTTTCTTGGAAGCAAAGGTCTAATTGTATCACTAAAATACCATCTTTCCCCTTTCCAGGGCTGCCAGCTTGTCATTGGTGGAGAGATGGACAAGAATATTGTAAATGTCAGTGTGAACAGACTGAGGTCTGGGTTTTCCCTCATTTTCTTCAGATTTCTTTTCAGCAGACAGATGAGTAGAATCACTTTGTTCAGCGCTGGCGTTGCTGCAGCTCTGACTCCTTTGGTGGCAATGATAAATGGCTCCAAGATATGAAATAGCTGTTCCAGCAAAGTCCATTGAGCAGAATAGAGAACAATGCCCTCCTCAATGTCATTGTACATGAGATATTCAATGATTGCCACTTTTTGCACAAGAATGTGTTCAATCAGCAAAGTACAGAGAAATCCATGGTGTTGCTTCAGCCTAAATGAGCTGGCGAGGTGGCACAGACCTTTACTCAGCTTGATTTGGACCAGGCTCTCTCAAGTTATTAAAATGGGCTCAAATTAGAGCTATCACCACATAGAGTGTCTGATTTTTGAAACGTGGCTTTGGGATCAGGCTCATTCCACCGATGCTGTGGGAAATGTGCTGTGCATTTTAACTTTCTCCACCTGGGACAGAGGACTGGGGAGGTGCAGCTAATCTTTAGCCTGATCTTCAGTTTCCCTTTTCTTCTAAAAAACACAGCAGCAATTATGCCTCAGCTGGGAATTGGAAAGTTCTTTTTCCACTTCCCAGTGCAGGTCTGTGTGTGCACACCCCATTTTGCAGGGAATGCATCTGCTGCAGCCACAGCCCAGGCTGACTGCAGGGCTTCAGGAAAAGAAAGAAGAGCTTTCTGCTTTTTGTTTGTTTGTTTGTTCAGAGGTCCTTTGACTTTGTATGTCTTCTTCCTCACCTGGCTTTGATTTCTGGGATAATTATTTGAATTTTGTCTGCATCACACATATGAAAATGCAAGTTTTTGAGTCATTGACTGTGATTAGTATTTCTGGAGCAGGAAGTTGCAGAAATACTGCAAAAGGAAGCTTGAACACATTGGGGGGGTGTGTGTGACTGTGTGACTGGGTGTGTGGGGGTGTGTGTGTTTGTGTCTCAGGTGATGTGATGGCTGGTGGCTTTGGTTATTTAAGGAATTGGAACAGTTTCAGTGGTAACTATGGCCACTTTGTGCAAATCACAGTCACCCTGGCCTCATCATTACCCCAATTATATAGAAATTAGAGCACCCTTAGCATTTCCTTATGTCCTGCAAGATTTTTATCAACAAAGATCATTTTGAGTGAGCTGTACTTGCTTTGAATTTTGTTGGTAGTCCCATAGGTCCTTTGGGAAAACTGTTGAGTCCCTTCTGGCCAATACATGACTTGGAGAAGCACAAAATAGCCATTTTGCAGTCTTCCCACTGAGGAGCCTGTCAGGCTGTGATCTGAGAAGCTCTCACAGCATTTGAGACCATGTGCACGTGAAAATTTGGCTGTCCAGGGGCTGTGGATGCTCAGCACTTCTGCCCATCTGAGCTTCACTTCTGTGCCCAGCATGAGCTGAGGGCTGGCCAGGGGGTTGTGTAGGGCAAATTTGGCAATTTTCTTCTGGGCTCATCTCAAGCCTGGCCTGAGGTGTCTGTAATCAGTCACAACTTGTGTTCAGAGTGGAGACAGTAAGTACCTTGAGCCTGAGAATCAGAGCAAGAAGCCTCTGTTTGTTCAGGTGGAAAATGTGTCTGCAGCCTCCTTGTCCTGATTTGTCACATTATCACCCTCAGCTTCCAGTGAAGCTAGTGGCAGTTATCCAAAAATCAGGTCATGCTATCTCTGAATGATATTTTGGATTCCCAGTTTTTTGCAGAATATTCCAAGGCAGGCTGTGCACAGAGCAATGGTTTCCTGACTAAAGACATGGGAGAGCACTGAAAAATGAGCTTTTTGTAATAGACATGGAATACTGAAATGCAGCCCAAAGCAGAAGGCCAGTACAAAGTATTTCCATCGCTTCGATTCCAAAACAGTCTGGTGCTCTGAGAACCACAAAGCACTTAAATAATTTTTCTTCTTCCTGTGGCCCTGGGAGGTAGGGAAATGCTGGAGGAATTGAGGAATTGAGCGAGTGGTGCAGACTCAAGCCTTCAAATTGACCAGTAATTCTGAATAATCAACTTCACGGTTGTCAGCTTCAGTTTCCAAAATGTGCTCTCCAGCCGTGGCTGCAGGAGATGGAAACACCTTGTGCTTTAGCACCTCTGGGGAGAGTTTGCATCCAGAAATGTAAATGAGCACATCAGAGCACGGGTGGCTGTGTGTGAGTGCAGTGCCTGGGCTGACCCTCCGGCATGGGGACAACATGCAGTTGCTCCAATTCTGTTTCCAGCCTGAGCAGCAAACATCTCTCTTCTGCCTTTTTGGCATTACCCCTGCACACAAACTGTCTGATGGTGGGTGTGCAGAACGTGCCAGTGCAGACTGTGTCCTGCACACACACACACAGGGATAGGTGCTGCACAGACACACAACCCCAGAGCAGTCCTTAGAGCCCTGTCATCCTCTCCCTCCCTTCCACCCAGCTGGTCCACAGCACACTGGCCCGGGACAGGAGTTCTGGACAGTGGGTGCTCCCCTGGTGTTGAGAGGGCAGGAGCTGCCCCAGAGCCAGGCTGGCCCAGCATCGGGAGCTGTTTGCTGAGAGCATTTATTGCCTTTGCATAATTTATGAACTGGAGGGGTTTGACCATGGTCCGTCTCTGCCAGAGGCTGGCACGGAGGGCTCTGGAGGCTGGAGCTGTAAATTGGATGGCGCGCTCCTGCTGAGCTCCCAGCAAAGTCCTGGGGTCAGTGTGGGAATTCGGGAGCAGGCACGGCAGGGTTTGCTGCCAGTGCCATGTGGGCGTTTTGGCAGGCGAGGCACAGAGCTGTCACTCACTGGGCACGGCGGGAGCGGGGCGGGAGCGTTTTTAATCGGCTTGGCACCCGCGCTGCTTCCATCACCGACACCGGCAGGGCTCGGTCCTTCGCCATATGCTGAGCTCTGGAGACAAGGTGCTTCTGGGTACAGCAGCGATTATTTGATGTGGAATTAAGCGGACCTTGAAATTAGAACTGGACTGTGGGAGAGCAGGAGGTTTGGAGGTTTAACACTTTGGTGGGAATGGCCTCCCACCGACACCGCTGTGCAGCTTCACTGGGGTGTGGGGAACTGTTCTGTTGGCAAATTCAGATGTCAGTGCTGGCAAGTTCTCTTCTCCCCAGGTACCTCCACGTTGCAGGGAACACAAAAACCCTGAGCTTTTCCAAGCTTACGAGTCGGTAAAAACTACAGCAGAGGAGACATTCTTTAAATCAGACCAAAACTGGGGTAAAGGAGAGGCTGCAGAGTGCTCTGAGCACAGCTGGGTCACAGGACACCTGCTCAGGTGCCCAGCACCAGGAGTGGGTGGCACCTTGAAACCCTCTGAACCCTGCTGCTCTAAGGGAATTGCTCTTGCCTGCTTAGACATCCACCTTCTGACTCCTTTATTTTCACTTCTGGATTCAGTCTGATCAAGACCTGGAGTTTGCCTGGAGAGTGGGCAGACACAAAGAAATGGAGCAATTGCTCCTTTGCTCCCTGGTTTGAAACTCATGGGAGGTGTGATAATGGATCCTGGGGAGCTCCTGGAGAGGGAACTCCTGGCTCTCACCATCCAGGGGAAAAAAGGTGACAGAGCCCAAAAGCTGAATTTTTCCAATAGTTGTGAAGCAGAAATAGTAAGTGGAAAATCTTTGTGACGTTCATGCTGGTGACATGCTCTGTGATTCTTGGGGATGTCCTGTGCAGGGCCACGAGTGGGACTAAATGATCCTTGTGGGTCTCTTCCAGCTCAGGAGGTTCTCTGATTGTGTGCCATGATTTTCATGGATTGAAATCCATGGGCAAATTTGCTTTTTTGTAAATGTAGGGCCTTGCTCACCTTCATACCAAAATCTCATACAGACAGTCCTGTTGAAGTCAAAATGCATTACATTTATTGGGTTAAGGTAGGAGTGCTTTATATCAATGCCATGCTGTTCTAGAAATTATTTCCTTTTCCAGTTAAGTGGACTCTTCATTAATTTGAACATTGTGTGAGGTTTTCAAAATTAAAGCTAAAATTGCCCCCTGTCTTCATATTTCTTCTCATTTGTTTGTTACCAGAGTAGGTACTCTGGTATTAAATAGGTGCAACTAGTGCTATATAAATCTCTTCAGTTATTAAATAAATTTCACTTCCTTTTCTATTTGGAATCAGCTGCAAGGAGATTGTAATTTTATCTAATCTTTCCTTCATTTAAAATTAGTTTAAAAATACCTAGAAATAGTTCTTAGCTCTAATTTACAAGTATATAGCTCAGTGGTGTAGGGAAGGCACTTTTTTACCCCCTGTATTGATGAAGACAAGAGAAAAGCCAGTGAAACAGAAAAGTTTTAATTAAACAACAGACAGAAGATGAGTTGATTTGTGCAAATCAAGTATGTGTATTTGTGGGAGTATTTGGCTCTGTTCCACTGCATAGTTAACCTTTGGAATTTACAAAATATAGCTAATTTCAAAGCAAATTGGTTGACTTACAAAAATACTCAAAGATGCAATAAACAGGATATAAATACATAAAGAGCTCAACTGAGTGCTCTAAGAACCTGATAGTGAGCTGGTCCTTGGGTAGGAAAGCCTGGGTCTCCTGTTGGGTGATGATCTCCTTGGAAATGTTTGCCATGAGATCTGCAGAGCTGTGAGTTCAGTCTTGAGTGACACAGACAATTCATCCTCCAGAATTTACAGCTGCAGATAGAAATAAAGCAAATCCACAGAAGGAGGAGCAGGTACCCAGAATTTGGTGGGAGGGATCAAATTTTGTGGGTGAGTCCCAGGGCTCTTAGAGTCCTGTTCCCAACACAGGATTTTGTACTTTCAGCAAACACAGACGTGGTTTGGGTTCTGATGCTTGTCTTTAAGAAACATTGAGAGATCTAGCCCTGCTCTATTCCCACAGTAGTAAAACTTATTTAAGAATTGAGCAGTGGCACTGGATAAATATCAATGGTAACTCTCTAGAGTTACCATTCAGCACTTTGTAAATTTGTGGTATCTGGGCTGCTCCCAGAGAACCTCAGGGATTCAGTGGCTGTGGCGTGTTCTTGCTTCCCTGTGATCTCTGGTTCTTTAGTTCAGCAGCCATAAGCTGAGGCAAAGGGTGACCTTTCCAGGTGTTCCTGCAGAACAGCAGCCTTGCAAATGCTCCTCTTGGTGCTGGGCAGGCCTGAGCATCCCCTGGGAGCCCCTGGAGCTGCTGGACTGGCAGCCAGCGTGAGGAACACTGCTCATCCAAAGAAAACACACCAGCCCTCTGAGATGGTTTTTGTTCTTCCCTGATCCAGTTCTGGAGTCTGAACGTGCCCCTGCACCATCATCTCCTGTGCCCCTGAGCTGGACTGACAGAGGGCTTTGCAAATGGCTTTTGGTGTGTGCAGGGAAGTTTTTCCATCATTCAAACACAGAAATGTATCCCCTGCAGCAGCAGTGGGGGAAATTTCCTCCCATACAGTAACTGAACTTGTTCCTAAAGGTGCCAGATGTGACGCCCAACATTTATGAATGTATCACCCATCTTGTTCACAGAAATATTTATCTTTTTTTTTGCCGTAGCAAGTTTCTCTGACCTGTGCTTTTTCTCTTTTTGTGTTTCAGTGTGACAGTGACAGTGATCAAGAAGAAAAGGTAAGAAAGAAAATCAGTGTGGGAGCAAAATTAATTTATTGGATTCCCTTATTCCTCTTAATCTATTACTTATTCAAAGTTTCTTCTTGGACTAATCTAAAGCGTCTCTATAAAAAAAAAAAATTCTGTCTCTAATTTAATTTTGGAATAGACCTCCTAGGAAGGAGAATTCTAATGAATATTTTAGAGGCTGCACAATTCATCTTTAAGCATATTGATGCCATGGTCTGTGTGGGTTGTTTACAAACACCAGTCTCAGTTCCAACCCTTTCCATGGCTACTTCCCCTTGGAAGTTGTAACAGCAACTGGGGCTGTTGGTAACCCTCATATTTGCACTTCTTAACAGTTATTTAACCACTGTTAGTGCCTGTTGTGCTTCTCTGTAGGCAAGGGCCTCCAAATTCCAACTGAAGTGTTATGGTTGATATATCTATTTTTCAGAAATAACATTTGGAAATTGTACATTAAGTCAAGTAACACAACTTGCTGATCACTATCTTCATGATTTTGGGTTTCTAAGTGGGAAAGGGGAAAAAATAATGCTGAAAGAGTCAGGCAATGGTCTCTGATGCTGATAATTGTTTAGAAGACAAATAATGATTAAAAACAGGTTTCCATGCTGAAGAATATTTTTATCCATTACTTCATGTTGTGAACAGACTAACCTTCTTTGGAAAAACTGAAATAACCATCACAGAAAAACTTGTCTAATTTCTTTATTTCCAGGTTGGATTTTGTGATTTTTGTTTGTATGTTGAGCCTTAAGGGATGTTTTGATAATGTAATCACTTTTGCCTCCTCTTTCCCTGGATAAATTGGGGGATGGAAGTCAAAGGAGGGTAAAAAAATGTCAGAAAATATTGCTCCTGTAATAATGTTGAACTGGTTAGAGTTTCCTGATTGATTCTGTTAACCAGCTCCAAGGCAGGCCAAGAAGAGGAGAGATGACCATGCTGGTGTGCAGCTTATCCAACAGCCAAGTGCAAATATGCTGTAAAATCCAGAGGGAAACAATGAGTACAAAAATAACCTTCCATGAATTTAATCAGTTTTCTACAGGGTTTGTGTAACAGGAAGCCAAGGAAATTCTCAAATCATTCTGTATATAACTTCCAAAGCTTTGCCCTTCAGCTCTTTTCCCAAGTAGAGGATTTTTTCCTCATGTTTCTTAATAATTTTTTAACTATGTTAAGGAACTGCTGTTTACTTTGAAATGCAATGATTTTCCTTGCATAAGGGAACTAATCACTGGAGTTAATCAGTGTGACAACAGAAAGGGGAGGTTTTGTTGGGTTTTTGCACAGAATATTAACCTGCACTTTTCAATATGAATTTTTAATGCATTACCATTACATTCCATCCTGTGAAGTGATTATTCATTTTCAGGATGTTCCTTATGCAGAGGAAGATGATAAACTGAATTTCAGCTTCTATGTTTATGGCACCCAGAACTAAAAGTGTAATTTCCTGTCACTGCAGCATTTATGGAGCTGAACCTCTGCCTGTTTCACTGAATTTTTCTCTTGCAGCACACCTGTATAAAAGGGCAGAGGCAGCTTTTGGGGATGGAGGGGAGATGCTGGTTCAGGATGGTTTCCACAACACAATACAAGAGAGATTCAAGTCTCTACCTCACACAGAGGTATACTGAATATCCCAGTACTTGTGTGGGCAGGATTTAAAATCCAGAGGGGTATTTCATCTCCGTGATCTGTATTTTTGTCTTCCCCTTAATGAAATGAAGTGCAGACCCAAATATCCCTAAAAATTTAGAGCTTTTCAAATGTCAGAACTAGACCCATCTTTGAGCCCTGCAGCTCAGGCCCAGTTCTGAGAGATGACTGCTCACCCTGGCATATTTATTCAGGCTGTGCTGGCAGCCCAGGCAAAGATCTAAAGGCCTTGTTCTGCTGTTAATTTGAATTCAGCATATGTAGCCTGTTATAAAATGCGAGACATCATCATTTGAGCAGGTCAAGCATATTCAGATGAAGACAAATGGTGCTTATTTGATTTTCTTAAAATCAGGAAATGAAAAAAGTGCTCTCTGGAGAAATCATGTTCTGCCTGACTTAGATGATAGACCAAGGCATGTACCCCAGATAAGAACAGGCGCTCGTCGCTGGGTTTTATCTCTGAAGGACGGTGGGGACTGTCAGCTCGCTGACATGTGCATTATCCATGTCATTTTAAACAAAGTGACCTGTAGAAAAGTGCACTCTGCCGTGACGTGATAATGGGCTGTTGGATGACAGGTAAAGTACACACTATAAAGGAGGCTGTGCGTTATTCCTTTATTTAACTGACAAGTAGAAACTTCTTTTCTTCAGACAGGCAGGATCTTTTAGATCTCTTTCAATAGGACCCAGAAGATTTTTGAATTCCTGCTTTAAATAAAATAACATTTTTAGGACAAAAAGTTCC
Organism: Thryothorus ludovicianus; assembly: GCA_013397245.1. Classification (NCBI taxonomy): domain Eukaryota; kingdom Metazoa; phylum Chordata; class Aves; order Passeriformes; family Certhiidae; genus Thryothorus; species Thryothorus ludovicianus. The sequence goes on from VZTB01002523.1 coordinate 418,612, forward strand.
TGTGAGCATGCTGCACTGGGAGAAGCGAGGATGATGGATCCTGTCCAAGGGAGCATTTCATCAGTAGTGCCCAACATCCTCAGTTTTCATTAATAACCAGGAGAGCTAGGGGTGCTCAGCAGGATTAGAGGTTTGAAGATCCTTTACGAAAATGCCTTATATCATGAAGATATTGGCCTCCAGCTGTGGAGCTGTTGCAGCAGTGAATTGACAAATTGCGTTTGGCTGGACCTCAGTGTGTTCTGAGGACTCTGGAGTTGTGCCCCTCCCACCAGAAGCAGCTTGGCCTGAAATGTTTCTGGGAAGAGGAGATCTGCTTTTCTTTAGGACTGCCTCTTGCAGATTTTGATAGCCTGTTGTGTACAGAATGTAGGGTTAATTGCTGCAGAGCAATTCTGTACTCGCTCTTCAGAAAATGCAAAGGAAGCAATTTTGCTTCATTTAGGATTTTTGAGGGCAACCCCCCACTGATCCTCCGTAGGAGACCCACAAGAGGTAGAAGTAATCCATATTGGTACATATTTCTGCTAGAAGAAATAAAACTTGGACTCCAGGGAGATAGACCAGAGCCATTGAATGAAATGTGGCAGATCAGCATCAGGAGAAGTGTGCGATGGAGGGGCTGAAGGGTGAGCTGGTTCAGACTTGCCAGGATGGGGCCCTGTGAGCAGCAGATGAAGAAAGGAGCAGGACCTGGCAGCCTGAGGAGCAGCTGGATGGCGAGGGGTGGCAGTGGGACAGGCAGTGGCTCAGGCTGGTCCCTTCCCTGGCTCAGATCCGTGCCTTTCTGCCTCTAATCACGGCTCTGGAAGAGCTCTGTTAGGTGATGGCTGTGCCTCCAATCCGCCTTCCCCAGCCTTTAATTGGGAGCAGACAGACAGAGTCCCTTTCTGTCTGTGTCTGCCCTCAAACCAGACATTTCTCCAGAGGTTTCTCAGGAGGAAACAAGGATATTTAATTGAAACAATGATGCAGCCCCTGCTTAGCGGCGCTGTAGCTAAGGCTGTGTCAGCATCTCAATTTTAAATGACATATTTTGGGTGGATAATTTGTCTATTTATATAGATTCATGCTCCTTCACATCAGTTTGACACACAGGACTGGACTGGAGCACTCAAAGTAGACATTTCACCCTCCTGTTGCTGAAAAGCCTGAAGAGGTAGCAGGAATGTGTGTGGAGGGAGAATATATTTGGAAGACTTGAATCAGAGTGAGAAGCACTAATTCTTAGAGAGATGTCATTTTCCATCCTGGGATCCTTTCAGCAAATGCCACTGGGATTTCTTACTGAATCAGAAAAAAGTATGGATCCCAGGGGAACTCCGATTTTCTCCATTAAAAAGTCTGTCAGTCTTCCTTTTTGAGCAGGTCTCCAGAGCTGATAATCTAAAATTAGGGCAAGCTATTGCACAGCTGACAAATTTAAGTGCAACTGTATTATCTTTTGATATCTTGATACAATCTTTAAAATTATACCCATGGTAATTAATACAATATTAAAAATATAAGTGCAAACACAAAGTTTGTCTTCTGGAAATCAAAGGAAATCTTGTTTGGAAAAGATGTACAAAGAGCTCTGATAAGGAAGCCAGGTGCTGAAGATGAGGTAAGAAATGAGGTCCTGTTTTATTCTCCATCTCTACCATGTCCTCTCACCACTCTGGTTAATTTTAAAATTAAAGGCTCCATCTGAGGCACTTCAGTGATTTTTTACTTCTTAAGAAAGTACTTCACTGATGAGGAAAGCTGCTTTGCAGTGTTCACAGAGCAGAGCAGGGCTGCTCCTGGCTGGAGTTGTAATTTGATGGGATGTGTAGCCTAAAACAGCATTACTATTGATGCCTTAGTGCTGTGTTTATCTCAGGAGTGCCCCATCACTTCAGGAGGCTCTTGAATCCCCCTGGAAGGTCTCCCAGGGCCCAGCAGTGTCTGGCTGGTCCTGGCTGCAGCCCAAGTGCCCCTGCTGAACTGGGCTCAGCTTTGGTGCCCCTGGTGCAGGGTGGCAAGGGAGGACAGAGCTCAGGCACTGGCTAAATCTGCAGGTGTTGGCATCTGCTCAGAGGGGAGAGAAACAAAGGGAAGGGACTGGGATTAGGATGTGTGGGTGTTGTGCTTGCCAAGGAACCTGTGCTGCTGGGACTGTGTTGCTTCATTATTTCTCTCTTTGAAAGAAAATTTTCTTCTTTGAAGAGAAAAGTACTGTGCCATTAAAAGCACTCCGAGAGCTGAAGAATGATCTTTCTTGAATGAAATTATTTTTAGTGATAATGCTGATACATCTATTTGCTTTAAATCAGGTACAAACCAAAGAATGGCATGGGAAATAGCATAAACAACTCTGATATGCCTAGGTAAAAGGGAGGGCTATTTGTGTGTTTCTGCACCAAAGCATTCACACCTGCACCCTCTGTATATTTCTGCAGCACTTTTGGCCAATTATTTTGTGTGTGAACTTTGGAGAGACATTTTGGAGTAGCATTTTGGCAGATGTGTGTCTCCCAGTTTATTGCGCAGGCTGCATTGTTTGGTGGTTAAATAACCACACAAACAAGTGTTTATATGTTGGTGTGTGTTTGTAGTTCTTTCCAACTTTGCAAACTCAGCTGATTTAGGTAGTAATAAATGCTCTGATAAACCTAAGAGGAACTTGAGAAGGGCCTGCTCAAACCATGTCAGTCCATAGCTTTGGATAAATGCAGAGTTTGTTGGTCATGAGCTTCAGGAGCCTTTTCCTCCTGCACTGCAGACCTGGAATGTCTCTGCTGAAAGCACAGAGCATCCTGCTCAGCTGGGGCACAGCTGCTCAATGTCCTCTTCACTCCAAAGCAGGTGTGGAACACAGCAAATTGTCCTTCCCAGGGAAGCAAGAAGAACCTAGAGCAATCCCCACCACTAACTGTGCTGGAAAACAGGAGGCCAAAGTAAACAGCTGCTTTGAACAGGGCTGTGTTCTCTGTATTCTGCAAAAGCTTTATCATAAATGGATTAAGTGGTGGTGAAGTTGCTTTATGCCATCTTATATACAAATGTAATATATACTAAATTTTAAACAGGTGCAATCCACTCTCATGGGGGCAGTTGCATCAGTTTAGGATTTTTGCAGTAGGGTGCTTTGAAACAAAACTGTATTTGGGATATTTTTTCCTCACCTCTGGGAAGAATAAGGGAAGGAAGAGTTTGGATAGCACTTCAAGGGGAGAACATCCCCTGGATGGTGTCAGGGAAGTGGTAGAGTGACAGCTGGGAGCCAGCTACATTTATACCACCACAGCCATGCAGTGCTACAGTGATATCTCTACTCCTATGGTTTAAAACTCTGCCAGGGTTTCTGTTTGGCATTTATGCACTGCTGGAGTATAAATAATAAATTACAGTTTACCTAGTCTGAAAAACTTTAGTCATAAAGGGAGCTCTGAGCATTTACTGAGCTGTTGAAAGAAGGGCCTGCCATCAGAGTTGGGTGTTTCTTTCATCCTGTTCTTCACATTTCTCAACCACAGGTGCAGGTATAGGAATATTGGGAATGGTTTTTAGACAAAAACTTCAAAATGTAAAGTGTGTCATCTCCATTCTAGTCAGAAGAAGAAAAAAATTGGTGTGTGGCCTTGGGCTGGGTGAGAGATTTCGTGTTTCTTCCAGCCAGGGAACAGCAAGGAGCCACTGGAGAAGAGTTCCTGTGGGGCTGGGAGGCCCCGAGGCTCCTGGAGGAGGACTGGCTACTATATGGGCATTCATGTGGGGAGCTCTGGGGGCTGCTGCCCTCCCCACATCACATCTCTCTGGGTTCTCTGGGACAGCCTGGGCTGCCACATGAAGGCTGAGAAGCTGTCAGGCCATTCAGCCCCTCTGTGCTCCGGGAAGGGCAAAGCATTGCTCAGCAGGGAGCTGAGAACTCCTTGGATGCTGGGTACCAGGGGAAACAGTGGCTGAGAACCCGATTTTAATCAATTCCTTCAGGTCGTGGGATACTGCTGTCTTACTGTTTGGCACATATTTATTTTGGCTAAGGGTAGGATTAGAGAAATCGTTCCTCAGTATTATTCCAAAAACTATTTCTGCAAAGCTGAGATATTTCCCACAGGGGCGATTTACGGTGCCTATTTGTTCAGGTGTTGTCTTTTTAACTCTGGAAAAGGCAGCACCTTCAACTTGCCCCAGGGGTGAAAGATCACCCACCCTGCTCTGCCAGCCAGGCTCGGGCAATCAGGAGGAATTTCTCAGAGTTTAAGGCCCATTAGGAGGGAAGATAAGGCTCTTTTTTGTTCATTCCCCCACAGCCGGGGCGGCTTTGGCAGCGCCGCTCGTCCCGTCCTTTGTCACCGCTGTCACCGGGAACGGGTGCTCCTGCCCTCTCCCCCCTCCTCTCCCCTTCCCCTTTTTTCTTTTTTTTTTTGGTACCCATTTCATGTAGAAAATTTGTATTTACTTTGGGAGTGTAATTTGTTCCTCATGGATAATGTGACCCTTAGCGGAGCTGGATCATGGGTTAGTTGAAGTGATATTTTCCACTAATGGTAGTCGTACATCATTGCTGTCAGCTCGGGTTAGGAGGCAAGCACATTACAGCTCCATTTTACCTCTGCAGGCATCTGGGATTATTTGCCATAACTGAGTATGACATGACCACACTACAGAGTGCATTAAAATTTTACTAGCTGCTCAGGCAAGTTCCCTGGCTCCAGCCTGCCTGCAGGCAGCCGCAGTGATGGATACCTCCGAGGTCCTGACTTGCTGCACCAAGGATACTCAATGTCAATGGCCCAAACAGGTTTTGCTCTCCCCGGGGCCCGAGCCCAGCTCCTGGCAGTGAGTAAATAATGCAGAGCTGGGGCAGGGGCTGGCAGGTTGGCACAGATGCCCCTCCGAGCGTCCCCGGCGCGTTGGGAGCCCCAGCGCTGTCACATCTCAGTGTCTTGAGACACTGCTCAGCCATCAGGGCTTAAAAAGTGTCATTTGCTGTCTTGTGGGGATAAAAATGAAGTGAAAATTGTATCAAAATTCAAGCTGATAGCAAAAAGCATCCAGGGCTGTGGAATGGTACGTGTTAACTGTGTAACAGGCATGGAGCATGATGCATAACCAATATGGAATATGCAAATGCAGCAAATGCTGATGTTAGGAGTATATGCTCATGTTGCACTCGATTTTCTGCTCTGTGCATGTGTGCAGAGTCGTATTTACACCTGTAGCAACACCTATGCCCAGTATTTTAATTTTTTATTATTTTTAGATAAGCAATTACTGTACTCACACAGGACCTTAGAGCACCAGCCATAGCTTATCTGCATGTATATTATTTTGCAGCATGTGTTTTCATGTATACACATCTACTATGAAAATCACAGACATTGCTTTCATTAAACATATCTGTTTATATAGATGTACATTATTTGCAATGTGTCTGTTTGTATATATTGACAGTCTAGATTAGAGGTATAGCAATACAGAGAAATGTGTACTGAGGAAACTTGGGGGAGAGGTTAAATTGAACATAGTAGTGGTTTCAAATGCTTCTTGAAAAAGCATAACATATACCCCATGATAATTTTATTGCAGCCTCCTGGTGGTTTTATAAATATCTACAACACATGTCTGTGCTGCCCACAAGCTCTCCTCCCCACAGCAGCACTAATATCTGTAATAATTTCAGGCAAAAGGTACACAGTTATAGAGTGTGTTTCTGTAAGGTAAGCAGGGATTGTGTGTGTTTGAAATCCTCCAAGTTGGTCTCCTCTGTCCTCATTGTGTTGTTCTGTGAATTGACAGATGGAAGAAGAATGGAAAAACTTCAGTTTTGTTTGTTTAGCTTTTTTTTGTTTTCTCTTTTAAAGTGTTTAATTGCATTTTTATTGACTGTGTGGTGAGAAGGGGTGAGCAGCTCGTGGGCTTGTTGGGGGAAAATTGTCTGAGCTCACAGAGTCATGGAATGGTTTGTGTTGGAAGGGACCTCAAAGATCATTCCATTCCAACTCCAGAGTGTCCCTGAATCCCCACCCTTCCCTGTCCAATCCTGCCATCCAGGGTGCACTCTGCTTTTTCTGAAGTGTCCCAGGCCAGGTTGGACACTGGGGCTAAGAACACCCTGGGATAGTGGAAGGTGTCCCTGCCCATGGCAGGGGCTGGAATGGGATGAGCTTTGAGGTCCCTTCCAGCCCAAACCTTTCTGTTTCTGTGATCTAGGGCTGGTTTTCAGGATGTGACACTGATTTGTGGATTTTTTTTGGTATAACACATTCCTGGCAATAAATACTCCCACCCTAATTGCAACACTCGGAGCCAAACTTTATTACTGCCAAGAGTTTTACCTGTGCCTGGATTGTAGGATTTGATTCTCAGTAGGGGAGGAGAGAAAAAGAGATTAAAGATTAAAGCTGGTGATGTGCTCAGTGCTGTATAAGAAACAGAAGAGACACTTTCAGACATCTCTAAGGATAACATGCAAATTCCTAAAGCCTTCCCAGCAGCTTAGATCACAGTAAGAAAGACATTCCAAATGATAGATAGTTTTGCTTGTTCACTTTATAGTGTTACATCTTCTTTTTTATGTGCAGCAAAACTTTTATCAAAGTGGTTCCATGAAGGGTGTACGTGGGAACGCCTGGCAAGATTTCACTTTCAGGTGCCACTGGCAGAGAGAGAGTGAAATCACAGAGTCGTTTTCTGATCTTACATGTAGCAAGTTGTGATTTCAGTTCAGGGAAGATGTGTGTCTGTGTCTGCACACAGTGCATGTGCTCACATGCTCTCTCTGTCCTGAAAGACAAGAATTTTTAACTTAATTTGGATTTTTTGAACTGAGATCTCTTAGTAGATTGAGAAGTTGTGTCTATTATTTTGCACATATCTCTGTACACCTTCCACACAAAAGTATGATGGGATGTCCTGAAAGGAAATCTGTGTCCTGAAAGGTGCTGGCCCAGTTCTTGTGATCAGCACACCCCCAAGGAGCTGCTGTTGGTTAGATCTGAGCTTTGGAGGTGTGTCAATGGTATTGATGAGTGGGCACGTAGGATCTGTGTGTGTGGAGACAGACAGAAATTCAGTCTGTGGATCTTGGCATTTGGCCATGGCCAAACATATCTAGGTTATACAAAGTGTTCTTTAAGGACTATATGTTTTTCAAGCATAATATTCATATACACTTTATGCTCTTGAGTAACATCTGTTTTTCATAACAAATAAGGTTTTATAATCATGTATGAGGCATGCTCTCCATTCCTGAAAGTCTGTTCTCACTTTTCCTTGAAAAGAAAAGGGCTTGGGATTGAGAACTGAGAAGGTGAGACATTTCTTTGGAGATTTCTTAAGAAAGAGAAGAAAAAAAAATATATATAGAACAAAGTTATGGCAGTTATTTAATGGTTTTAATAGTCTTGGAGGCCACAACACTTGTAACCGTCTCAGGTTTCTCACAAACATATCCAAGGACAGGCTGAAAACAAGGAGACAGGAAATTAAATGCATGCACCAATGAATTGAGAAGGATTCCAGCAAGGACATGGTTCTCTAAATACTTCTCTCCATGTGGCTTAGGCAGGGTATTGTGGTCCTGGGAGTGGCAGAACACAGCTACCGTGTCTCTTGGATTCCAGAAATTCCCCAGACAGGGCAGAAGTGAAGAGAATAACACGTGGTTTGAATTAGGGTTGGGCCTGTAGGTACCAGCAGAGTAAAGATCATTCTAGGCTTTCATCTTCCTCTTAATCCAGGGCAGGTTTGGCAAAACCTCTCCCTTAATCCAGGGCAGGTTTGGCAAAACCTCTCCCTCCCTCCTCCCTCGTGGTGTTGCCAGCCAAGGGAATCCCTTCTCCCAAAGTCTGTGCCTGCTCTGTCACCCTCCAGTGGGATCCCTGGTTCTTTGTTGGAAGGAGATGGCTCCAGGGGTCGAGGAGGCAGAGATGTTCTGAGAGTCAGGGAGTGGGAGTTTTTAGAGAAGCAGATGTGCAAGCAGTGCGGGAGTGCCCGACCCTGGCATGTTCCATGAACGTGCTGGAAGCATCTCGGAAGGGCACCACACAGGAAGACAGAAAAAGCTCAAAACAAGCTCACCTGACAGCTGGTGGGTTCTCCCAGTGTGGACACACTGTGATGTGGCTGCTGCTCTGCACACTGGGAGTTACCCAGGAGCTGGGGGCACGGAAGAGTTGGCTTAAGGTGAACCTGAGGTGCATTGCCTGGGAAATGAGGGTCACACTGTACGCCCTGTGAAGAGTCTGGATTCACTTGCAGGCATTACAAAGATGCCTGGTTTGTAATTTTCTTTTGTTAGGAAACACCAAGAAGACCTTTGTGTCTTTTAAAATTGCCTGAACTTTCTAATTCATGCCGATCTCTCTCCTGAAAATGCACTGCTGAATTTGTGGGCTGCCTCAACATCCCATTTCAGCTGACTCTGGACAGGCAGACAATATTAAACAAGGTTGTTCATTCATAACAAAAGCCTCCTAATTGAGTTACATTATTACATTAACTGTAGCAATCAGATTGAACCAAATCACTGAGCGATAATGTCATTTTCCAGGGTATCATTTGTAGGAACCAGTTGTCCTGTAAGATGCAATAACTCACTTGATCCTGTGGAGTTTATGGTGACTTATGTATCATATCAAATTCCTTACTTTCAGGGAAAAAGCGAGCAGTTAATGCATGGCTGTGAATGTGCAAGTGATGAATTTACAGAGGAACATTCAGCAGATCCTAGACAAACTGAAGAACGAGTGATAGTCTATAATAATCTCAGAAAGGGGCTGTTCTAGGATCGAGTCAGGCACGAAACATTTTCAAAGTGTGAACTTCTGCCAACACAGAAGTACTGGGTGGTACAGTTTGTTTCAGGGGCTGGGAGATGGCTGCTTTATTGGCTCTGAGCTGCCCGTTGAGCACAAATTCTCAGGGAAGGAGGATAGAGGTGAATTTGGGATTGCACATGCCAAATGTTTACAAGTAACCTCATTTAGAAAACTTGGTTTCTGATGTCATTTTTATGTGATGCCAGGACACTGCTGGGGATTCCTGTTAATGCACTTAGAGATTTTTTTTTTAATTTTTTTTTCGTTGGTTTTGCAAAATCATGATGAGGAGAGGAGATGAGGAGTCAGGCAGTTCAGAGCAGAGAGATAAGGTGTGGGACAAGCCAGGGTCAGCCCCACGGTGGTGGGCAGCACTGGGAACCATCCAGCCTCCCACACTTGGAACCATCCAGCCTCCCAGTTCATGTGTTTCTCTCCCTGTGCCCTGCTTTGCTTCTGACCTGCTCGAGCATTTAAACTCCCAGTAACTGGGTTTGCCTCAGACACTGATGTGAGCTCAATGCCTGTGAATGTGTTCCTCCTTCCTTTTGGTGTCTCTGGTTCAGGAAACCTCGTGGCTGCAGCTTTGTCTGTCACAGAATGAGGAGTGTTCATCATCTCGGGCTCCTAAATCCTGCACCCGAGTTCACCTGCTCGTGGCAGCTGTGTAAAAGCCTTGCAGCCCCTCCCCTGCCCAGAGCTGAAGAGGTGGAAGTGCTGCCAGCCCTGGGAGTGCAGCTCCTGCTCCTGGTGCCGCTCCCAGGGTCACTCTGCTGATGGTGCCACGGCAGGGCAGGAGGGCTGCTGGGTGGGTCAGTGCCAGGGGGCACTATGAGGATGGGCAGAATTGTTTTTGAATATGGCAGAAATCCATAGAATCTTGTACCCTAGGAAAATACAAACATGCTGGAAGATGGTAGTTATCATGTGTCATCAGAAATGCAGTGGAAGAGCAGCTCCATCAGACTTCTGTAGGGTCACCAAGGAGCTTTTTTCTTTCCTGGTCCAAGAACAAGAGCAGCTCTGACCTTACTCCTTGCATGGTCTTTGTTTGTGGCTCCACTTCAGTGTAAACATAAGGTTCAAGACAGGAGACATTTGGCAGCAGAAGGCTGAAATCCAAGCAATGTTCTATTTTTGTACTGCTGTTTCTTGCAGCAGTCCTCAGTCCACACTGGATTCCTGTGGACCTAGGCATAGTGCAGACAGAGAGAAACCATCCTTACTCCCAAAGCTTTTGATAAAAAATGAGTGATACTGTATGAAAGTAAGGGGGAATTGAATACAAATAAATGTAAACTTTGCATAGAGAATGGTTTAGGTTCGAAGGGACATTAAAGATCATCTTATCCCACCCTCCTCCCCATGAATAAACATATCATTCATGTCAGGAAATCCAGGTCTCCCAGATGCCATGCCCAGCATTCAGAGTTTTGCCGTGTTTTATTTCTGGGTTTGTTTTGTTTTATTTCTTAGCTGAGTGGCTCCTGCTGGCAGTTTGTGCTTTGCATTGAACCAGGGGGCCTTGGTGCATCGCTGCCCCTGGGTGCCAAGGGCTGTGTGAAGGTCAGGCTGTCCTCCAGGACATCCTGAAGACCTGCAGTGGTCCCTGGTGTCAGAGATCTTCAGGATCCTCTGATGCTCCTCGCTCTCATCCCAGCAAGTGTTCCCTGAAGCAGGAGGCTGCACTGTGGGACCTGCCGGGTTTGCTCACAGAGCATCTCCCAGGGCTGCAGGGCTGGAGGGGCTTCCTGCCCTGCCCACGGGTCTGACAGGCCTCTGCAGGACTGCCTTCTAGAATTCACTCCCTTAAAATCCACAGGGGGATGCCTGAATCTGTGATTCTTGGCCCAGTATGTGATTTCTGGAGGTCCTGGGGCAGGAAAATCAGAGGTGACCACTTGACACTGTGCGTTCCTGGGGGTTTAGCTGATGTCACTGCTGGGGCACTTTCTATGTTTCTTTCCTGTGCCTGATTTATATGTACGGTTACAAAATACTTACTTAAATTAATGACTGTCTTTAAGTAATTTAATGCTTGTTTTTGTTAATGGGAAACCTGACTAAAGAGCTTTCAGTGAGCTGCTCTAGCAAATCATTACACACTCCCTGCTACTTCCTGTGGTAACATTTATCAGAATGGACTCATTGGCTACTAATGCAGATGCTGCACGTAATTCAGTATAAAATTTATTGTAATTTACCAATAATTAGTGTCCATTTATTCTAAAGTGCTAATGACACAAAAAATTCCATTGGGGATAGAGGTCACCCTACTTTACAGACACTGAGGAAAACAGAGTGGTTTGGATTGGAAGGGATCTTAAAGACCCTCGAGTTCCAACTGGTGCTTCACAGCTCAAAATGGCCACAGTGCTCCAGGGACACGAGCCCAGCAGGATTTCTTTAGGCATTTCTTTAAACACATGTGCCTAATGGACTGGTTTCCTTTCTAGATTTAGGGACAATGGCTGTGTGTCACTTGGGCTGGGCTGTGGGGTGAATTGCATCACTCTGGAAAAGCAGCAAAGCCGATGCTTTGGACATCTGGGACAGGGAGAAAAATCAGAGTGCTCTCTGTGACTCCATGAAATGGGCTGAGGGGGCTGAGCTGAGCAGTGTTATGTGTTTTTCCAGCAGGAATAAAGGACTGAAGCTGAAAATGCTCTTTACTCTGCCCTTTTTCACGGAGGAATGGCACATTTTTATGGAAGTTCATTCTTATTCATAAGACTATTTTCTCTACATAAATTCACTAAGGTTTAGTCAAAACTTCCCATAACCATATTGCTTTATATATAATCTGTTTACTACAATATTTGCCATACCAGCTAAATACATTAAAGAATAATACGTAGAATACATAGAATAATGCATAGAAATACACATAGAAAATTACTAGATGAGCAAGAACCAAGTCACACTTAAGTGGTGTGTTAAGGATGTTTTGTGAGAAAACAGCAAGCCCTAGAACCAAAGCACCCCTTGTATAACATCCACTTCAAAATGAAGCTTTTCTGCTGAAAACATGAAGCTGTGGGCTGCAGAGAATAACAAGCTGGAGCTGGAAGTGGACAAGAGTAAACGCTTCGATTCACATTGAAATGATTTCTCCTGCCTAGTATAATTTAACCTGCCCACACTGCTAAACTTCTGTATTACACAGTGCTGTCAGACTGTCAGGAGGAATGATAAGCCTCCTGGAAGCCTCAGCCTGTTACACAGGGAGAACATTCCAGCCAGCATTTCCTTGCACATTTTTAAGACTTTTAGCTTGGTCTCTCAAGTATAAAGAATACCCTGCTTCGTGACCCCAGCCTCTTGTTAGCTGATAGATGAAATCTTTTCTTAAGCTGAGTCCCTTGTCTATTATGTTTGCAGAATTCAAGGTTTCTCTTTAAGCTTCCTGGCTTACTGCCAGAAGTCCGTGGCTTTGTTACCCAAAGAAATTGCCTTTTTATTAACAGGAAGAGGATCTCTGCAATGGCAAAAGTGCCAATCTGCTTCCAGGTGAGAGAGAGCAATTTTAAAAGTGTGATCTCATACTTTTGCCACTGCCAATAACTACAAAAAGAATAGCAAAGAACTGTTGTAGTGGTTGGGCCTTTTTTGTTTGACTGATTTTTAATTTGAAAAGCTGAGATATAACATAAAAGCAAAATACAAGCTGTAGTCATTTCTGTGTTTTCCATGTTCTTTTAATCTCAAATTTCTCACCATTATAAACTGTAGTCTGCATACGCAGGAAAAATGCACGTAAAGTAAGCTTTGGTTTCAATCTCATCTCAAGAACTTGTGCTGTGAAAAAAGAAACTCCTTTCCCACGTCCATCTCAGTTAAATTGTGTTCTGGAGCACCTGAGCAGGGGTGGCTGTGTCAGGTGGGTGCTGTAGAAGGAATATTGCCTGTGCCATCCAGGCTGGAATCTGGCCATTGCAGTAGCTCAGCTGGTCAGGACTGTGCATCTTCACTGATTTCTCTGTGTCACACCACAGAGTTTTACCTCTGCCATCCAAGTGAAGTAAATCAATCAGATGAGGCTTCCTAGGGATTCTCATTTAAGAACTTCAGGGCTTTTTCATGTGACTGCTTACTCAGGACTCAGCAGCAGATAAAGATTCCAGGCTACAGCTAATCAGAGGAGTGATTCCACTTACCTGAAATATCAGAACTAGTTAGGAAGAGATTCCTCTAGCAGGAGGCATTCATGCTTCTCTGTAGATGTTGTTAAAGCCTTTTTTTCTCTTTTAGATAGTGACCAACTACTGCACTTTTCTGGATTTCAGTAAAGGTGGTGAATAATTGAGAGGGGTGGAAATAATTAATTTCAGTACCAATTGAGAATCAGTTGTAGTGACAGATATTTTATTTTACCTTTTTGCAGGAATCACCGTGTAATAAAACTCCTAAGCACATTTTCACAAGTGCAGAAATACTAATTCACATTTGTAAGGACTGAGGCAGAAGGCTCCAGCAATATGTTGGGCAATAAACCACCATAGGGTTGTTTAACTGATTGCTGCCTACAGGCCTTGGATAAATTTCTAAGGACATGAAGAACAATGAAACAGTGAAGCAGGAAAAAGGGAATTCAAGATAAAGCACATTTTGAAGAGCTCTTTAATTAGTTACTTTAATTAGTTACAGATTCATATTCTAGTGTGTGTGATTTCCCACTTCTATAAAAGCATAATGAAAGATTCCCATGTAAGATGCTCCTTCCCCCACTGTGCAGTGTCTTGCTTTAAAATCCACAGTAAGTACCATCACATTCCCTTCTTTCTTTTGCTAATATTGACCTTGTAAGGGGCTAGACTTGCAGTTGTTATAAATCAGTCCAGGCACTGATTGCTACTGAGCTTTCTTGATTTGCATCAGCTGAGGCTCTAGCTCGAGTGCATCCTCTAAGCATGAAATGAAGACAGAAGTCAGTGCTAAATGAAGTTGACCCTTTCCTTTAATTTGCAGTCAGTGGAGGGGCTCCTGAAATTGGAATTGCCAGGGCTGTGTCATTTATGCCCCTTGGACAGTCACAGTTCAGGTCACAGTGCCAGACTGCCTGGCTAAGACCTGATTGAAAACCTGAGCATGTTTGTTCTTGCCCCATTTTTATATCTGGGATAAAAAATTATCTCAGTGCCCTTGCTCAGGTGTCAGGACAGTTAACAGGGAAGAGGCTGTGACGGGCAGGGAAGTAAAACCTGCAATCCATCTCGTGAACTGCACTTCTCCCTGGCAGAGCAAATCTCTCCTGGTCTTGCTCCTAACAAATCCAGCATCTTACCTCTTTTTGCACATTGTAACATGAATCACTTGTAGTTTAAAAGTCTAAAAGAAGGTGATGGGAGTGTAACCACTGTGGTCTGTCATAGAAAGGGTTATGCTATGACAAATTCATCTGCAGGGGGGTTTGTGTGTATCTTTTAATATTCAGTAGCCAGCCAGATCTCATCTGATGTCCTCTCAGAAACATGGGATCCTTTGTGGGCTTGTTACCTTATGTTAAGCATTTCCCAGGAGCGTTGAAGTGCTTAATGCAGAGATCTCTTTGTGGCTTTTCAGCTCAGAGTTCTGATTGTGAAGACGTGAAGGGAAGAAATGACTGGGAGGATTTGTCACCTGGTTTCATTTGAACAATTGCTTTTCCCCCTTGGTCAGATGTGGGACAGAACAGGAACCACCTAAATGCAGATAGATTGCAGTAACACATGACAGTTCTTTATTGGTTTCCATTACCTATGCTGCTCATTTCCCCAGAGGAAAGGGCAGCTAATACTGTATATATTTTAACATAAACCAAAGGGAAGGATAAGCCAGTGCATACGAAACGATGGCTCTTTATTCTCCATATGCACTGAATTGAATTGCAATTTCCTCCTTTCATTTTCTCTTGGTTCTCTGTATGTCAGAGCAGCCAGGTATATTTGTAGTCCTTCACTAGCAGATGATCACTGGAGGCCCACAGGTAATGAGTGGACACATGTGGTGCAGTGGCAGAGTTTTCAGGCACAGCTCTGCTAATGAATTGATGGTGCTACAAAAAGGCTGGGGGCGGCCAGGCCCCCTCTAGGCAGAACTCTTGCATGTTCCCATTTTAGCTTATTGCAAATCTTTTCTGTCTCTATTGTAGGTATTGCACACCTTTATTTAGATATTTCTTTTAGCCTTTTTGTGGCGTCCGTATATAAATTCAAGATCTGTGTATCTGAGGAGTTCACAGTTGGTGCTTTCCCTTTGCAGAGACCAAAACTGGGCTTCTCCCTTCTGCACTAGTGCACATCATTGCCAGGAGGGGAAAATAGCATTTGGGGAAGGTTTTCAGAGGTGCAAGAAAGAATATGAGGTCCCAGTGAAGGAGGAGGCCTGGGCAAAATCTTTGTCTTGTTATCTCCTTCTCTCTTTTCCTCCTCTTCTCCCTCTCTCCTCCCCCTCTTAACAGGTTTTCTAGCTGTTTCTTTGAGTAAAAAATTAATAACAGCAAAAGCTTGTAGCTGGTCCTTGGGGTAGAATAGAGGCTAAGGATGTAAAAGAATGATTTGAACAAACAGTCTCAGGAGGATAAATGAACTGCTATGAGTTCCATAAGTAAAGGGAAAATATATATAACTGAAAATATTTGCCTAGTTAAGCAAATTCTAGAATAAAACTTTAGCCACAGCATTAGCAGCTTGGAATGGATTTTTAAACCCAGACGATCTAGGAGACTAATTTCCTTAATAGACATACAACGTTGAGATGTCCAAACCACATGAATTCTAAAGGACAAGGTTTTTAGATGGCATTTGGATGCCTAGAGATATAAATAAATTTCCTATGGGATTTTTAGGAAGACATAAGCAAATCAGGCAGCCCAGCTAGTTTTGATTTTAATGGAGTTGCATACCCAACATGCTTTTTGTGTCTCCTCCTTCCTGCAGGGATTTACCTTCTCTAGCACAAGACAGTTTAAAGCAAAACTTGGAAGTCTAAGTCACTTTGCTTATAGAAAATGTGCCCCTGAATTCCTCAGGGTTGTGCTGACAGCCTGGAAACTGGAAGCACATGCCCAGTTGGCTGCCATGGGTCATGTGTGGCTGCTCCCAGCACTGGCCAAGCAGCAGCCCCTGTTCCAGCCCCTGTTCCAGCCCCTGTGCCAGCCCCTGTGCCAGCCCCTGTGCCAGCCATTCCCTGTTCCAGGCTCTGGAGCACAGTGCCTACAGCTCAACCAGCACAGCCTGGGCTAGCTTACATCTATCAGGCATTAAATAAGGAACTGCTTTGATTTTCCTAGGCTGCTACATGCTCCTATCCATAATACTGCAGAAAACTCCTGATTTTAGTATAAAACCTGGACAAGGGAGGCTGTGTGGCTCACACTGCTCCGTGGTGTTCTGTGCTCTGGATGGATCCTGTCCCTCTTGGTTCCACTGACCTTGCTGTCCTGTCCTGGGGACCTTGTCGAGGATTTCTGCCAAACTGCAATGAGCCACAGCCATGCTCCCACCCCTGATGACTGATAATCTTGGAAGTGGTAGCTAATTGGTGACAACAAGCCCCAGCAAGGCTGGAGCAGGGCCCCTCTTCAGCCCCCTCTGCAGCATCCTGGCAGTGCATCTGGGCTGGGAGGGAGAGAGCACCCCACCATCCATTCCTTTTGTTCCTCTCTTTGTTAAGTAATTAATCTCATTCTGCTGAGATAATTTTTTTCTGTTAAAAGGGGAAAAAAAAAACCCTTCAGTCAAAACAACATTTGGGGGAGAGGAGGAGGGAGGGGGAGAGGAGTCCTCCTCACAGTTTGTTAATTGGTTCTTTCACCTGACAGTAGTTTGTGTCAATTAACTTGATACTCAGTGAAAGTGAAATTAATCCACCTGGGTCAAAAGCAGCTATTAATTTTTAATCAAAACAAAATGCTCACTCGACAGATTTGTAGCTCCACTTAGAATAAACAAGATCCGCATGAGGTGGAATGTGCCACGGGCTCCGCTCAGCCGAGGTGCTCCTGGGGATAATTTCTTTCTCTCCTGCAAAGGGCACAGGTGAGGAAGCTCGCTGCTAATGACAGTTGTCTTCCAAAGAGGCTGTTTCCCTTGGTGGATGTGCAGCCTTTCCCCAGGGTGTTTCTCCCTGGAGCCCCGACCCTTCCCACAGTGGAGGTGGGCAGCAGGGGCTGAGGCTGTGAGGTGCAGGATGTGCTCTTCCCTTGCTCTGCTGGGGTCAGGACACCCCAGACACAGCCCTGTCCCTGCTCTGTGTCACATGGAGCACCCCATGGCACCTGCAGCCCCCAGGAGCCTCTGTTGGCAGGCAGAAGGTGACTCTCAAGGATAGCTGCTTCCTCCATGAAAGGGAGCTGGGAGCACAAAGCTTCCCCAGGATATTTTCTCTCCTGTGTACTAAAACAATGAGGGCAGAAATCTCATGGAAATTGTTTTGCAGAAACCCACAGTGCTCCAGGTGGCTGGTCAGTGTGTTCAGATTTAGCCAAAACACAAGCAGAAACAAAAACTTGGGAGCTTGCTTTTGTGTATGAGATGCATTGGGATTAAATGCTATTAATAATGAGCAGTGCCAGACCTAGGCCTTAGTTCACAGAATCCTAAAATGTCCTGAGAGAGAAGTGAGAAGGCACCCACAGAGATCACTCAATCCCACCCCTGGCCCTGCACAGACACCCCAAAAACTCCACCCTGGGCATCCCTGGGAGCTCCTGCAGCTCTGGCAGCCTCGGGGCTGTGCCCATTCCCTGGGGAGCCTGGGCAGTGCCCAGCACCCTCTGGGGGAAGAACCTTTCCCTAAAATCCAACCTAAACTTCCCTTGGCCCAACCCCAGCCATGCCCTGGGTGCTGTCCCTGTCACACAGAGCAGAGATCAGAGCTGCCCCTCAGGAGGAGCTGCAGTCTCTGATGGGGTCTGAGTCAGTCTCCTCCAGTTCAGCTGATGAGCCTGAAGGAAGTCGAGGTGATTTATGCTTGAGGTATGTACAGAAAAGCCAACTTCCAAATCTACTAAGGTGGTTTAAAACTCTTCTTTTCTGCTTTCTGTCTCTCTTTTGGTCTTCCTCTTGAAAGCTTCGATCTCTGTTAGACACAAAGGGAATAAAATAGGAATCCCTCCACTTTGCTCTGTACTGAGCATGTAGCAGCAGCTCTCGTAGGGCTCTGAAGGACGGATTATTTGGGTCACACAACAGGTGATGGAGTAAGTGTAGCCTGAGGGGCAGAGATCCAAGCAGAGCTGGGTTCCTCTTTCATGTGTGGCACAGGGAGCAGCAGAGAGGAAACAGTCTCTGGTTTGTGCCTGTGGTGCAAAGGCCAAAGATACTTTTAAAAAAAATATTTGGCATCTGATTTTGCAGAAGGAAGCTCTGTTATGAGCCCTGTTGGGCCTGACTCTCAAAGTGCAGCTTGCCAGCTGAATCCAACAGGGCCACGGTGGGACAGCCCCATCACCTGCCACCAGCATTTGGAGAAGCAGATTATGGCTCTGCATCCAGCACAGCACACCCCAGCTCTTCTGGAGGTGACAGACAGAAGGTTTATAATGAACTGGGAATAAACTGTTCTTCAGAGGGTCCCAGGGGAAACACCCATGGGAGCTCCACAGCTGCTCTGCTGCAGAAGGAGCCCTGTGGGGGATTTTTCTCTGCCCTGGAGCACCAGCTGTGTGCTGGGCAGGGGGAGCAGCTCCCTGGGGCCTGACCTTGCCCAGAGGAGCTGGCAGTGGTTGGCATCTGTGCTGCCACTGCAGTGAGCAAGCACTGGGAGACCTTAAATGAGGAGGAGTCAGTCCTGCTGCACCCTGCAGTGCCTCAGCCCTGTGCTAAAGCAGCTCACTCAGACACCTACACTCACAGCCCTTCTCACTTTCTCATTACTTTGTAGACAACAAAAGCAAAATACTACCTGTTGGTTGTCAAGGTATCAAGTCTTAGAGGGTATTTTTCCCCCCTCTTTTTTTTTTTTTTTT
>VZTB01002523.1:437407-457873 GCA_013397245.1 Thryothorus ludovicianus
GCGAACACTATTTTGTTTTTTTTTTTTTTTTGCTGCTGTGAGTATTCTTTTGTGAGGTGAACCTGTCTGCACACCAGAGTGCTGGGGGCCATTTATTCCTGTGCAACTTATTACCTGCTCCTGCACTGATTTGGCCAAATGGATCAGAGCAGTCCCTCCATCTGCAGTAATTCATTAACCAACAGTACCTCACACTCCTCATGCACAGGAGTCTGATCTCATGTGTGACACTGCTCTTTCAGGTGTTCCTCTTTCCAGTATTGTAATTAAAGGAAATCTGACCTATGTGCTGGAGTTAATAGATATTTTTATTACACATGCTCGAAGACATAAAATGGTTGCTCGTTCTTCCTTCTCTTCCAGCTCTGTCTGTCTGGTCCACTTAGCTGCCAGGATTGCCTGGAGAATGTGTAACCTGGATTACTGTTAGGATTTTAACAGAAAAGAATATATTCTGCAGTGACAGGGAAAGGCAAGTGAGTGCCAGCCTGCTCCAGTGTCACATATGCAGAGGGCATTAACAGGAGCAGAGAGACAAGGATGTGGCTCAGAGCATGGAGGGGCTGTGTCTGTCAGACACGAGCTGCAGTAGAACCAATAATAACAACTTTATGGAACCTGCCACTGCCCTTGATGCTCTCGTGGAAGGTACCCCAAACCTGTGACCACCTGGCACTCATTAACTCCTCATTCCACAGAGATCTTCAGCAGCAAAGGGACCTCAAAGCTGGAATATCCCACGTGTGCTTCATCAGAGGGATCCTGCCAAGTGCTGGCTTGTAGGCACTGCTTCCTGGAGCATCCCTGGATCCATTTCCAGGGGCTTTCCAGGCTGATTCTGCATCACCAGCACTGTGAGACAACAGCCTCAGCTGCTCTGTTTGTGTGGCACAGAGGGCAGCAACCCTCAGGAACTGCTCTGCACCTTGCCCTGTGTTACTGGCCTTTAGCCATTCCTTCTTCTCACCTTTTTGTATTTTTTTTTTAATCTTTTTAATCTTTTCTGTAACAAAGTGTGAGGCTGGTAGACAGTGTGATGCTCTGACAACTGGGGGCTTACATTTCTGATTATTTATTTGTATCTCTTGTAAATAGGTAATCCTTTTTTTTCCCCTTTCAAGTTAATTTAATTTAGTTGCAGAGAGATTAAGGAGCTTATCTGAACTCAGGGAGGAAGTTTGGTGTTCTGAGGCTTAAACCTTCATAATCAGAAATGTTGCTTCCTCCTTTGCTCCAGCTTATAACAACCACATCAGGTGCTCAAACCAATAACATACATCCACACAAGAAGCCTGTCCCCAAGTCTAATAATATCTGTAATGACTTGGATGCAGGCTCTAGCTGGGGATTAATGACTAACTGGCTTTAATGGGCCTCAGATCATCAACTGCCTCTCTGTTGGTCATTAATCCCCAGGAAACAGCCTGTGCTGAAACTACCATTGCTTAATTAGAACGTGGTTGGCCAGTTGCTGCACAGCACTGGCTGTGGCTTTGGGGGAATAAAGGGACTAAAATGGCTTTACGAACCTGTTGAATGTCAGCTGGACCTTCTGCCATTCTCCGTGTGCCTAGAGACTGCATCCTCAGGGACAGGCTGCAAGGCAGACTGCTTGAACTCTGCCCCTTCATCACTGGACTCATCTTCTGGCTCAGGACACTCCTTACTTCATTTCAAGGAAGAAAATCCTACATTCCTTTAGAACTGCTGGTGAGGTCTAAATGGCAGTGAACTGTGTTTTTTCAGAGATGGTAAAAGTGTATTTTTAATAGAAAATACCAAGATTTTAATAGAAAATACCAGGTTTAAGTCACCTCATTTACTGTGGTGCAATAGCATGGGGTCTCCCCTCCTTCCACATTTCATGTTTATTCATTGCATTTTCTTGCTAGTCTAGAGCCATGAGGGAAATACATTTCACCTATAATTTTCTGAGAAGAATAAAAGAGATTTAATCCTTCCCTAATGTGGATAAACACATTATGGGGATTGGTGTGATCCTCCCTTATCTTAAGATACAGAAAACTCCCTTACTTTTCAGAAGTCTTTGACCACTCTTCGTTCAAGCCCCAGTTTGAAGAAGATACTTTTTCAGTGGCAATATTAAATATTCATTATGTCCCCAAATACCATAACCCTACTTGTGCATGCTCCAAATGTGATCCAAAGCCCAGTGAAATCTTTCTTTTCAGTGGGTTTGCATCAGGCCCTGGAAGCACCCAGATATCATGAATGAAGCTCCACTCTCTGCTGGGTATAAGCCTTGTGCTGTCCATGGGATTTGTTGTAATTAAGTTTATTCTTCCCAGCCTCAGGCTGGTTCCTTGTTTTGGTGGCCTGTGCTCCTCTGCTTCCCATTATCCATGAATAGTGTTTGATGCCCAGAACAGAGGGGGGAAGACTCTTTTTCCACAGCCTCGTGTGAAAATCTGAACATTTAGACATCTTTAGGATATACTACACACGCATTCCACTTCTATAAGGCCAGTATAACACTTTCAAAAGTTTTATGAATTCCAGGATGTAAGCAGAGCCCTCATTAGCTGGTTTTGGAGAAGCCCAACAGCCTGGCCCAGAGCTGCACAGTCACTCCTAGGCTGTTTATGAGCAGTAGTTGTGAGCAGGTCATTGAGAATGGAGCACCATCAGTCTCCACACAGTCTCTCCACAGCTCTGGCTGCCCACTCCTGACTAGTTAAAATTTTAGGAGCAGTAAATGGGGAGATCATGAGTATGAGGTGATATTCTGACCAGGATTTCCAGACTCACTGGATCCTGCATCACCCATTAGTCTCCAAACGCTTTCCATAAGAGCACAGCCCCACGGCTGCCAGGACAGCTGGAAGTGGAACCTGCACCACAAATCCATGGCAGGAGGTGGTGGAAAGTGATCACAGAACAATCTGATGCTGCCTCCTGTGCTGTCACCCACAAATCCTGGGGCACTGCCAGGAATTGGAACTGCATTGGAGAGCCACACTTGTGATGCTCTTGTGAAGCACACAGATATTTGGAGCTTTATTTAAAGATGTGTGGGCTCCATGGAAAAAGGAATGTATAGAGGTGAAGTGGCAGGTTGACCATTTGCTGTGTAAAACAAGCAGGACAAGGTCACCAGAGGTCACTTGCTTTATTTCATGCATCCCACCCTGTCATTAGAGGAAGCTCATAAGCTTTTTTGCAGGTTTTCTTTGGTTTTGATTGGGCTGGTGGTGTGCAACACCCCATGGCAGTGAAATGAGTAGGTGTATTTATAAATCCCTAAGTCACTTCTCAGGAAATATTAAGCATTTTATCAAGATCCTTAAAACCTAGCTTCATCTGTAGAAAACTGCCTCATGCTGTGACTTTTTCACTGAGAATTTGAGTCCATTACCTACCTATTAAGCAGTTAGGAGATCTGATTTTAATGTCTGTAATAGAGCTTTTAATTTTAATGGAAAGGAGCAGTAGCAGATGCTGCAGTGCAGAATTTCACATATTCCCTGCTCTCATGGAGCTGCCCCAGTTGCAGGATTCAAACCAAAATATGAAGCTTTTGTCTTCCAAGGGCAGGAGTGGGGCATGGTTGAAGCTTTTTCAGTGCTGAGAGCCCAAAGGGAATCTAAGCACCACATAAATGTTGCTTCCACCAGAGTTCCCAGGCTGAATCTGTGTTTAAACAGAGTACAGGGGCTATGCTGCTCCTGTGGCACTCAGGAGAAACCCACCCAAATGGAAATAGGCCATAAGTGGCTTGTTGGTGTCTTTAGCCTTCCTGTCTCCTGGCCTGGGGAACAGTTCTTACCTCATTCATCTTTCTTTCATGTCTTAGCATCCATGTTTTCATTAGAGATAAGAGGAAGAAAATCCAGAATATTTTGCTTTGAGATAATCAGGTCTTTGGGCAGTTTGTCTTCCCACTTTGGACTGTGGGTGTTTTATGGAGAATCTTAGTCCTCTTCTCCCAGACACTTTGTCACTAAATGCTAAAGCTGTGGGAGACTGCCTGCTTGGCAGCCACCTCCAGCTGAATCCTTCAGCAGTTTGATCATTTCTGGAGAGTCTGGTTGGTCCCAGGTGTCTGAGGTGAGCTGCAGGTGTGACACACCTGACCAGGGTGGAGCTGGTTGTGACTGCCCAGGCCTCTCTCTGTAGCTCATTTAGGGACAGAGATCTGTAATATTGAGCCCCCAGACCATGACAATCAGAGTGATGTTTGACTAGCTGGAGCACCACGTCCTAGCAGGCAATAGAAAGCATTTTAATCCATTTATATTGATACAGCCAGAAGAATAAAGTGTCTGCAAGTACCCTGAGGTTAACTGATATTCTACAGGCAGACTCTTTCACCAATTTATCTATGGTTCAGTCCCACAGAAATGGATCCCAGCTGGGCAAATTCTACCCAAAATAACATCCCAGTTCCTAGTGAAGGCTGGATTTTGCAAGCTCTGGAATGAGTTCTGTAGGAACTTCAGGCTGGCTGTAGCAGAATAGGTCTGGACACTCAAGCACTGCCAATACTTATTACCATCAAAACTATGTTTTATTTTTTCCTTTTGTTTTTAAAAGCTGTATATCAATCAACAGCTCTTTGCACTGAGCTTTCTAAACTAAGACAATATACACAGACTTTTAATATGCTTCCACTTCAGCCCTGCTGGCACATTATAATATTGGTATTATAATGTGGTAGTGGTATTGGTATTATATTGGTGGTATTTCAGTCATTATGTCCTATTTTTTTCTTTATCAGTGCCTCATGAATGGTATCAACCTCTTATAAGAATTATAAGAAAATCTGAAATTAAAAAAAAATTTCTAAAGCTATTCTTCTGATTAAACAAAATATGCATTAACTATTGAAAATAAAGAATGTTTCCTTTTTGAGTTCTAGAAGTTTGGGGCATGGTGATCATTTTGTTCAAGTTGAGAGACAGTGGATGTAGTGAGGGTCCTTACCCAGAGCCAGGGTCCACAGGTCACATCACTGTATAAAGAATAAACAGGAGAAGGAATATGGCATTTAGGATCTTAGTATCTGTTGTGCTCTGACAGATCTTTCATCTCTCTTAGAGTGCCATTTGGGTTAGATGCACATTTGAAATTGCTTGCAATATTCAGGAATCACAGACTTTTGGTATTGTCTTCAAAACAAATAGATATTCAAGTCTAAGTGGGAAAACAGTGAATTTTATTTGCTTGAGATTTTCCTTTTAAATAACTGTATATCTTTCCTAGACCTCCTGTAGTTTTGGCATAGTGCAGTAAAGGGAGGAATTTACACCAAAGTCCCTCATCTCCATTCCTTCACCTTTCCTCCCCCAGAAAACCCCAACCCTTTATCCAGCAGCTCCCAGTGCCTCAAAAGAAACAATTGTGGCTTAAGGAATGAGATGCTACCAGCAAACAGTGCAATAACTCTTCCCTAATTCAGTCCACTTCTCCAGCCACTGTCAATTACTCATATGAAAACCAATTTTAAGTGTATTCTTCAAGGTTAAATTCCCCCAAAGCCCGTGGACTGCTGCCAGGGGCTGTGAACCCTCCATGCAGGTCACCCGGTATCTGAATCTTCTGTTGCAAATCACTGCTCTCCCCATTACTCCTTTGGCATGTACCTGATTTGGTTGACATTTCCATAATTAATTTATAACAGCAACAACCCTGAGATAAGCCTATTTATAGATTTGTGCAAGCTGTATAAGACTATAGATAAAATCTTGCTTCATTAACATATTTAAAGTACTTGGGAGACTCTTGCCTGATAGTGTAGTTGGTGTGATTATCAAATTATACGAGGGAAAGCTCAAGTGTTTAATGTGCATTCAGTGCCTATAAGCTGCTTTCCACTTGAGATCACAAGGGTAATTCAGGGGACACAAACGCCGTCCTGGGCTGTTGACCCAAGGAGTTCTGTGTACTGCCAGCCACTGTGGAGCTGGAGAAGGCAATTTCTCTTTTTCAGATATTTCCTTTCAGGGAATTTATGAATTCTTTGCATCCATTCTCTGCAGTTATTTTTCTCCTTCTGTCATTGACATCAGTGCAAAGTCAAGGGTAAAATAATGCCAAATCAGAAATATACTCACTCAGCTCTCCCAGGTGTAAAAGTTATTTTATGGTTTGCATGCAAGAAAGAATTTGATTGTATGCATTTTTTTCTCTAAATCATCTCAAATATATTTTGTTTTTTGGTTGGTTAGATTTTTTGGGGAGGGTTTTTTGTTGTTGTTGTTATTGTTGGTTTTTTTAACGGCTTTTTTTGTAACACAAAATGGGATTGTCTTTCCAAAAGTCAGAGATGCTGTGTGTGTGAGAGAATGGTTTGTCTGTGTCTCTGCTGTGCAGGGTAGCTTCCCAGAGAAGCCAGGTAGACTGAGTGGGACACAGGAAATACAGGCTGTGGCAGCAGCACAGAAATGATGCTCGGCTTGTGAGTTAGGATAGAACAGAGAGGACCAAACAACTGAGGTCAGTGGGGGGGTTTAAAAATATGACAGAGCTTGTGGCATGGCTCAACACTGACACACCCTCTGATGAGTTCCTCCTGACAGATGCATTCCTGAGATATTTTGCCAAAAAAACAAAGTATTGCAGGAAGATCTGGGCTCCCCAGAGGCTGTTCTGCAGTGCAGCTCAGAGCTCTGTGCATCCTGCTGGGCACGGAGCCCCTGGACCAGGCTCCTGGTGCTGCCAGATGTGCTCTGGGTGAGTGATGGGGACTCCTCCTCTGTCCAGCTGCACAGGTAATTGCCAACCTGGCTGTGCTGCTGAGTTGTGCTTGTTACCTTAAGATATTTAATTTGTAAACACTTAATAACGCATAGCCTACAGTAGCTTGGCTGGTCTTATCTGTCAACCAAATCAAAATCAATATGTCCCCGGGGTATAAGCTATGATTGTCTGGGCTGCGGAGTCTAATAGGATTAAGTGTTTGGGACCTTCTCTAACATTACAGTCCACAATCCTAGTTAGAGAAAGTTAAAGACCAGCTTGCCACTGTAGCAGGCATGATTGCTTAGGGGTCTGAAAAATCATTAAAGCTTGTCCTCTTAAACGCTGATTGTTCCCTAGTGATTTATTGACAAAACACAAAAAGTGCTCTATACTGCACTCTAATTATATGTATGAGGCTAGGAAATCTCATGGGAAATTAAATAAAATTTACAGCTTGATGGTTTTATGCTCTTGGGAGACATACCTTCTTAATAAGATCTTATAGCTGGGAATATTTATGAGGTTAAAATCTGTGGGCTTGAGCAAAGACCTAACCTTTGCAAAAGGAGGGGCCTTTGTGTTTTTCTTTCAGTAAATAATTTCAGTGAAAAGCAAAGTAGGCAAAAATTACAGTAAAGGGATATAGAGGGAATTACCAAGTGATTGTATTCAATACCTGTCAATAGGGGGAACTTCAGAGGGAGGGAAGGAGCCAAGCTAGCCTCCTGCCCTTTGTGACATTCTGGAGTTGGTGTTTGCACTCTGTTGCCTGTGACAGTCCTGTCGTGGCCAGGTGAGCCCACACAGAAGCTGTGAAGGTAAGGGACAGTCTAAGGCTTCCTAGCTAAGGAAGGTGTGAAAATGATTGTTACAGACATGTACATGTACTGCAATGTATCATTTTCTCTTGTGAGCAAAATAATTCCTAATCACAGAATCAGAGAATATCCAGGGTTGGAAGGAGGTCACTGCAGTCCAGCTCCCTGCCCTGCACAGGCTCAAACCTGCAGATCTGCAGCCTGGGCCATTCTCAGTAACCTGGTTGCACGCAAAATCCTCAGAGATGTGTAATAATATCATCTTTATATTTGGGAATGGTCAGATAGTTCCTGTTTGTTGTCAGATCACATTTGTGATCAGACTTTTTAAATTGGCAGTTTGAGTCTGAATGGGGCTGGTGGGAGCAGGACATGGGTACAGTGTAAGAGTGTCACCAAATTCCCTGAGATGTGGAGACTAAATCTGTACAGAGTCAGCTGTGTAAGTAAAAGAAATGTCCTTTTCTCATGAGCTAGAGCAATTATGGGAGAACACAAATAGAATCAAAAGTGGTAACAAAATTGGCCAGAAATCCCTTGTGAAGTTTTGAATGTTTTATTAAATGGGACCCTTTGGAAGTTGGCCTAGGAGTGAAAACAAGAACACTTTTCTAGTGACTCTCCAAATGTAAAGGATAATTAATATACAGGACAATTCTCTCTAGGCCCTGAAGCAGTTTTTGATTAAGGCACTTAACTGGGACTTTGGAGAATTAGGTGCACTACTTGATTTTGATGTAGAGCAGCTTTGTGATATTGGGCAAAGAATTGCATCTCTCCACGCCACAGCTTCCACGTGTAGATAGGATTGTGATCCTTCCTTTATCTCCCTTTCCTGTTCATCCTGTATTCTCTTTGAGGCAAGGACAATGTGCCAGGCTCCAGCACGTGGCCCCCAGCAGGGACTCTCTCTGTTGCTGTTGTCACAGCCACAACAAGGGGCTTGTCCTTTATCTCTGGAACTTCTGAACGTGTGCAGTGATAACTCTCACCAACTTTTCCCTGCTGTCATCCTCCTCTTGGTCCACAATGAAAACAGAAACAGCTTAATTAGAATATGCTTGACAGCAGTCCATGAAGAAAAGATGCAAACTCCCCTGGTTGCACAACTTGTGATTATGTTGCTAATTTAAAAAAAATAAAAAATCTTTCTTGGTGCCCTTTTAAAAAGGCATGGGAAACAGAGAGGGCAGAGGAAGGGTGTCACCTCCCCCTCTGTCTGAGAGATGATCTGTGCTAATAATCCATGCCCTGGACTCCAGCTTCTCACCTCACTTACCTGGAGCAAATCAAAGGTAGCTCCATTAAAATGTATGAAACTACTTGGATGCAAAATGCCTTGATGTTAAAAGTAAGGAGAATAAACCTCTGTATATTAGCTACTCCTTCCCCCAAATCCTTCTAAATTCAGCAGCCATGTGAATCAGATTTGTGTTCCTGTAAGGCTGCCTTTTCATGTGATAGTCCCAATCATTTATGGAGCAGACTTGCCTAATTTTGTATCCCCCCACTGCTGCTCCCCCCAGGCACACACCTTACCCTCACCCTCCTCACACAATGAAATGTCTGATCACTTCAGAGAGAGCTTAGAAAGCCTCTGCCTGGGATGAAGGAGAAATTTATTAGTGAAAGACAAGACTCCCTGATAATCAGGGAGTATTGAAATCCCTGATTTAATTTGAATATGGTACGGAGCATGTCTCTTCCTGCCTTCATTACTGCAAAGTCTGTGCCTGATAATGTGTCTTTTTACTTAAGGTTATTATGCTGGGGAAAAAATGCTTGATGGGCTACTCTAGCCGAGGTGAAAAGGTTTTGGTATGTTTTAATAAAGATGGATATCACTAAGAATGTTTGAAATATGTGGAAGTAAGATTTGTTACAAGTTACAAATCAAAGCCTAAAAATGTCACTTATCTCCTAATGATACTTCTACACAGATTATTAATTTCATTTTAGGAGACCAATGAATGTTACATTTTTATGACATTGATTAAATGTCTCACTGCCGTCCTCCCATCCATCCTTTTCATTTTCAAAAATCCATATCCGACTTTAACAAAACCCAGCTCATAAATTTGTGTTTTACGGCTCACCAAAGTAGAGTTGGATGGCAATCTGCCCGCTGACTTTGGATTTGCACTCCTCTTATCTCTCAGAATTACTGGTTTGTCTTGCTTTCCCTTTCCTATCCAAACAGTATTTCACATGTGAAATGTATTTTTCAATTTTCACTCACTATCTTACATGGAAAAATGTGTTTTTGCATAGACAGCATGGCTGGTATCACCAGGATTCCAGAAAGGGGCACAGGAGCTGCTGCTCAGTGACTAGAAGGAAGTATCTTGAAATGTTTTGGCGGCTCCTGCCTCCCCCAGTGGGAGCTGCACCTCCAGCCCTCTGGTCACTGGTGGGGATTCATCCTTCAAGAGACACGATGGGGAAAAGTTCCCTCCCTGCACAGACTGACCTGCCCCTGCTCTGGGTATGGTTGGCTGACATTTAGGCAAATTCCACATGGTTCCAGACCACATTTATGACATTTTTCTTTCTTACTCTTGTAATGGTGCTGAAGTAGTGTAAGGGAGAGAGACAGAAACTTCCTATCCCTTCCCTGCTCCTGTTCCTCACCTCCTCTCCCTCCCACATTAAGCTATACCTCTGTCCTTACCTCTTGCATATTTATAGTCTCCTGATCTCAGATGGGTAAGGAAAAAAGACAAAGGAAACAAATAAAGGCCAGCTCCAGTGAGAAGGGAAAGCCTTGGCCTTAGTTGTCCCTAACTTCAACCCTACAGTAGGATTTGGTATCTTGAACACGATTGTGCTGCTGGGAACAAAGTCAAATTACCAACAGTTCACATCCAACAGACAAAATCTAAAGAGAGCAGCAATGTTCAAAGAGTGTCTAATTGATATTGATTTTAACCTGCTTGTCTTAAACATTACTTTTCTCTTTGAGATGAGCCTCCTGCCAGGCCCTGTGTCCCTTGGTGCAGGGATGTGAGCATCCCTCTGTGCCGAGGCCCTGGGCTTCCCTCTCTGCTTTCCCTAGGGTGCTGCTCCATCAGGGATGGTCACAGCTTTGGGTATCCAGGGCTTTGGGTGCTCTTGTGACAGGGACAGCCACAGTGCTGAGTGCAGCAGGAGCAGCTGTCCCCAGGCTCCCAGCCAGGTCACATCTCCATACCCATCCCTCGGAGATGTCACTTTGGGAGACAGCTCAGATGAGCTGGGGCAGTGCTCAGCAGGTGCCATGTGAACACCCAGGATGGACCAAGCCGAGCTCCTCGGGGCTGTCCTGGCACTCCCCCAGCTCAGGAGAGGCTCTGCCTGCGGGGATGATGTGGCAGCACACTCTGGCTCTGGTCCCTTCTCCCTCCTCCCTCTTCCTCACGTCACACACTCAGACACATGGGATGTTTCATAAAGAAAAAATATGGCATGTTTACAGAGAGAAATTTCAAGAAGTGTTAATTTAATATGCTAAAGTGTTCCCTTCAGCATTTTACCTTTGTTGTTGTTTTCACAAAACAGCCAAGACTAAATAATGAGCCCAGAGCTGTGCCCTTTGGTAGTGTGATACCTCATTACCCACGAGCGGCCTCCATCTGCCCTCATGGCTGCACAGGGAGCCATTACGATTATGATGGAAATCTCAGAAGCCATTACCAAGATGCAACAGAGGGCCTACTGCAGACAGCCTAATGGACTAATTTGTAATTGGGAGAGGGAAATGACTTAGCGAGCTCAGGCCTGGTTTTGATGAGTGTGGAAGTGCGCATGCTAAATGTGATAAATGAACAGGAATGCTTGTTTGCGCAGTGGGTTTTACAAGGCCTTCAATCTCTCCTGGGGATCGGAGGCGTGCTGACAAGTCTTGAGAAGCGAGGAGGAAAGGGCTCAGGGGAGGCGAGGGAGATGCAAAGAGAGTAGCTAAGGATAAATCGGTGAGGAAAACTAATGGCAATAAAAACCCAAGGAAATGGCTGCGTCTGCCAGGAAAGCAGTAATTAGGATGCTTTTTGCGTGCATATCTTTAGCTATTAAAATCAAAAAGGAGTGTGTACCGTGGCATTTGCTAAGTTAAAAAAGAAGAATAGAAAACACCATGTAGAGTAAAAGGCAAGCACTGTTTTAAACCTGCAACTTCTGTCCAAAAGTGCAGCCATATCTATGATCAAGCCCATTTGTTGAGCAGAAAGTGCTGGTGTGACAGGAGAAGGGATTCCTTCACTGAGGATCCTTTACAAAACTCTACCTCGTCCCTGGAAGTGTTCAAGGCCGGGTAGGATGGGCCTGGAGCAATCTCCTTTAGTGGAAAGGGATTGGAACTTGATGGGTTAAAGGGCCCTTCCAACATAAACCATTTTGTGGTTCTGTGATTCTAATAGAGGCCCAGTAGCTGCAGTGGGAAGGTCCGGAGACTTTCCCCTGGCAACACAAAAGTTAGAGAGAGTAATTGTCCCCAGATGGACCAGAGGATAGCATTGGAACCTGGTTCTGGTTGCTGCCCCAGCTCTGTGGAGGCTGAGGTGACTTTGGTTTGAGGTCTGCAATCTGCAGGAAACATCAAGGAAATGTGTATCTCAGAGTCTCTGCTGAGTTTTGTCTGGAAGAAGCTTTTGGGGTGTTTTTTTCCTCAGTCTGTTCCCCTGCTGCCATGCAAAAGCGTGTGCATTGCCCTGAGTTTGCTGTCAGCTCTCTAATTGTCAGGATTGCCTGGAATAACACATGCACAAAGATTCACACTGCATGGGGCCCAGATGTTTGGTTTCCTCCTGTGGTTTCGCTTATACCAGGGCAGGATTCACACCAGTCACTTCTCAGTTTATGCTTAGGTGTGTTGTGTAAGGTTCTCGCGCAGCCTTTGCTGTGATTAGAGTTAATTTCTCTCTTGTTTAATATCCTTTGTTTATTTGAGGCACAGAGCAGGGGAGAGTGGCGAGAGCACCTCAGGATATGAACAGGTAACCTAAGCCATTGCAAAGTAAACAGAGATGGTCAAAGAACTGCCCATGTGCTGGAAATGCCCAGTGTCCAGCCCAGTGATACAATTTTCTTTATTGTTTGCCAGCTACTGAGGGAGATCCCAGAATGGCTCAGACCCGCTGGACACTGGAACATATCCAGTGAATACTTTTGCATTTTTAGTCGAATGGCACTGAGGTTTATTTTCTTCCTCTTCTCCCTTTTCTCCCTGAGAGCATGTTACACGCCATTATTGCTAGACAAGGAATAATTTATGACATAAAGGTGCCAAGCTTTAAGACACTAAAGGTACAAGCCGTTATCTGTTATGAGCTATAGACTTTTCCAGTTTACTTCCATTTATCCTATCAAAGGGCAGATCATGGGCTGCTGCTGATGCCAGCACAGAGGTTGTAAATAAACCCAACCGCCATTCAGCAGGCCAAAGTTAGAAATTTATTTATTTATTTATTTATTTATTTATTTATTTGATCTTTGTTCTTGTCTACTTTTTATTCTTGTTTTCAGACATAATAGGATGTAATGGGAGGAAAAAAGAGCAGAACTTACATTTTTGTAGCTTATAAACACCCTGGTTCTGCCATGGAGTGGAGTCTGGGTTTCTGGATGTTGTGCCTGTGGCTGATTGCTCCTGATGTGACCAGTGTGTTTTGACGAGGGAGCGGCGTGTGACTCCACAGTGCTGGTGGTGACTTTCTGACCCTAAGCAAATAATTTAATCTCTGAATATCTCCTGACAGAGTTTACAGTTCCATCTGTAAATAGGGGATGTTAATATTGTTCTGCTTGGAAGTCTGTCAAGAGGCTTTAATTCATCAATATTTGTGAAACACTTTGAGCTGCCGTATAAATACAAGTCATTAATCTGTCTTATCTATAAATCTATGGAGGTTCAATCTTAATACAGACATACTCTAGATAACTTTCTTCTGTTGCTAACAATCGAAAAATCATTCCAAAACAAGTTTATGAAGGGGTCTGCTGAAGTTGAGTGCATGTTAAAAAGAAAATTTAAATCTCCTTAATGTTTTGACTGTGCTCATAAATGAGGAATGTTGTTCTGCAGTAATTCATACCAGACCTGGGGACACAGAACCCGTGCCTTTGGATTAACCAGTGTGCACAATGTGGAATGCACACCAGCTTCAGGGGGGTTGCTGGCCTTATGCAAGAGGCAGGAGGAAAACAGTGTTATTTGAAGACCAGAGAAAAAGCAATAACTTTTTTTTCCCCCAAATTCACTCTGCTTTCAGTGTGTTTGAATAAGACTACAGAGATGGAGCTTTTAGGTATAAATAATGGGAACTTGCCTCCTCCTTCCTCTATGTAGTTTCCCTCTAACTAGTGCTACTTGCTCCTTGTTGTCCCCATGTCCCTCCCTGGCTTTTCTTCTCATCAAAGTCAGCCCAGAGGCTGCAAGAATTGCTACAGCCTTGGGCATGGGGTGGAGAATTCATAAAACCCATATATATAGCATTAAGGCCCTTGTGAACAAAGTCTTCAGTGCCTAAAGCTTCTGCTTTAATACTCTGGCTCTGTTGAGCCTGAGACAATGGACCTCTGATGAGTATTAAACAATAATGCTAAAAATAAAAATAGGAAATAGTTGATTGATCAAAGTTTGCACATGGAAGGTGACAGATATAGCCAGCAGTATTTGACCTCATAATTAAATTACTTGTAAATATGTATGGATATGTTAATGCCTTTACTGTGTGATTTCAAAGCATTCAGTCTTCAAGAAAGTGACATTTTTATGAGTAACTGTTTTCATTGAGTGGATGTGTTCAACTGGACCTGCCAGACTGGGCTGTCTTAGGAGAGCTCTTAGGAGATGGTGCACATGGGAGAAGCCCTCAGACACTCATGTCAGTCATTCACTCACATTTTCTCTCTCCAACACTTTATCTTTCCATTTTTTCTGCTTTTCTTCTTCCCTGTCCTCCAGAACAGGCTTGCAGCTCCCAGTGAACTAGAGCTGCTGTTTTATGATGCATGACCAGCTCTCTCTCCTAAAAAGTGGAAGTGAAGAACACCACAATAGAGATCTTCATTGTGTGTAAATCTGCACAATCCTGATGAGATTAATGATGCTATATTGACTTACACCAAATCAGAAATTAGCCTCTCCTTGTTGCCAGCTACACATAAACGTGAAAACATCAATTTTTTATTAGAGTCTTCACATATGTGCTTATTAGAATTTCCCTTTTCCCTTTAGTTCTGCATTTTACCAGGAGTCACTCAAACACCCTTGGTGTTTTCAGTGTGGAGATTTATCTTGGCCCGTTTCCATGGTGACACCTAAAAACGAGTCATTTCGAGGTGCTGACCTGTCCTGTGTTATTTCATACGTGTGAAACATCAACATTTTTACCCCTTTGGTGTTTCCTCTGAACACAGAGGTACGTCAGTGGTCAGAGTCTTTAATAAATATCCATGTGTGGGTGCTGTTTGTATTGGGAGGATGCCGAGGTGGTAACAAAAGCATCACAGTTACACAAGGCACCTGGGAGCAAGTAAGGGAGAAGGAAAAGAACAGTGCAGTATAAGGCAGCCTCTTCTCTCATAAATACCTGGCTGAGAAACAACTCGGTGGAATAGAAAAGTATTACAGTGCGGATGGATGTGTGTGAGTGACGGAGGGTCCAGCAGAAAGCTGGCTCTGAGACCTAAATGCTAAACTACCTGAAGTGGAGAGGTTAGAGTTTATTCCCAGCTCTGCTTACTGGGTCACGGAGAGCAGCTGGAGCAGAAAATTGTATGCAGGAAGGAGGGTGAGGGCGAGGGGCAGCGCTGGCTCCGGGGGCTGCAGGGAAAGCAGGGCTGGGGCGCCTGTGCCAGAGTGGATTCCTGCGAGGGGAGAGCCTGCCCAGGGGAAGGACTGGGAGCAGCATTCAGGTGTCTTTGAAGAGAGCCAGTAAATGTCTGCACGGACACAGTGAGCTGCCTGGCAGGGGAGCACACATAGGAGGGCTCTTCTGCAGATATTTCATATGTACTAAGAAATATACATTTTTAATGACAGCAAATGGGATGGATCTCAACGTTACATTGCTTTTGTAAGGCAGTAGCTCATTCCCTGGTGTTGGGATATTTCTGCCACACAGAAATAACTGAAGGAAAACTTGGGGTTTACCACTCTTTCCTGATTTAGCATATTCTGTGATTGTTCTCCACTCTGGGATCTGTTCTCATTGCAGTTAATATTCAGATTCATATTCAGACTACCAACCTCAATGTTTTGCAGCATATACTGAATGTAGGTGATGTGCATATATTTTCCCTTTTTACTCATTTAGACATTTTGGTACATCCAGGAATGGGACTAGCAGACAGTTCCTTTAAAAGAGAAGGGGAAATTTGAGGTGTGTTGGAGGGGAGGGCCTAATTTTAAGTGCTAGTCAACTGCAACAACTGATAATCTGGAGCCTGTTCAAACCCATTTAGAGAACCGTTGAATTTTTAAGTGCCTTTTGATTCTCTCTTTCATTTATTTTAACTGATCTGCAGGGATTAGGAGCTTGGTAGGGGAACACCATAATGCTTGCCAAAATGTGTGAATAATTAGAACGCCAGCGATGTGTGCCAGATAGGAGGGGAGTTTTCACACTTCTGATTAGATTCACTGAAATACTGTTGTAAATCATGGCTGCCAAGGTAACTTCGAGCTCTGTGAAGTTCCTGCTGCCACAGGAGCCAGCTGTGGTGTGGCAGAGCATCCAGCTCTCTCCAGCAGTAGGTGGGCACGTTTTGAGGAGCTGATTTGTTCTGCTGTGAGGCACAGAGGGCAGAGTTTTGGGGGTGTGCTGTCACACAGGTTGAGCAGACAAGGTTCAGTGCTGACACCTGTGTGCTTACTACTGAAAATCAGGTGAATAGAGGACAGGTTACTGCTGGAAACCCGAGGGTTCAATAGCATTATAAGAATCTTTGCATTTCCCAGAACAGACCTTTGACAAATGTCAGTAATAGGTACAGTGGCCTGGGGAGGGGGGAAGTGAGATAGGGTTTATCTGGCTTCCCTTTTCTTAATCCATAATCCTCAGGGAGCTGCAAGGAAGAACAACCTGTCCCTGGTGCTCTGCACACAGGCACAGTATCATCCCAGTCCTGCCTCTGCTGCCCTGTGTTCACCCAAAGGCTGCCTGGAGCAGTGGGTGGCCACCAGATTGCAGTGCTGGGCAGGTGTTTTACAGGCAGATCATAGTATTGATGCTGAAGGTGGATTAAACTCCCAGATACCATCTTAAAAAAAATCAAACCTTCATAATTGTGTGCCTTTCCTTTCCCCTTTTCACACATTTGGTCCCCAAAGCAACATACATCAGAGTCAAGAGGAGAAAATGGGAGTCAGTGTCCCCAGATGAGGGGCTGAGTGAGAGCTGGAGCTCACTGGAGCATTAAATCACACCCACACACTGTGCAGCTCGCCCCATGATGTTAACAAGAGCTGTGCTTGCCAAGGAGAGAAGTGCACCTCAGAGTTAAGGGAGAGAAATTCTGCGTGAGTGAAGAATGCCCAGGACAGTAACTCACAGAGTCTGCAGCTCCAGCTGTCACTGCTCTTGAACTTTCTGTCCTGGGAGATGGAGCAGGGCATGTCTGTGCTGGATGGGCAGAGCCTGCTGACTCTGCAGGGTCGATGGCCAGTGGGATGTGAGCCAGCAGTGCTCTGCAGCCAGGAGGGACATCCCTGTCCTGGGCCACCAGGCCCAGAATTGCCAGTGGGGCCAGGGAGGGATTGTCCTGCTCTGCTCTGGGCTGGGGCAGTGCTGGGACAGTTTGGGCACCACGGTGTAAAAAGGACATTGAGCCATTAGGGAGCATCCAAAAGAGGCCATGAGGAAGGGTTTGGAAGGGAAGCCATGTGAGGAGCAGCTGAGGGCACTTGGAATCATCAGCTGGAGACTGAGGGGACTCATCCCGGTTACATCATCCTCATGAGGGGCAGGGGAGGGGCAGCTCTGATCTCTGCTCTGTGTGACAGTGACAGGACTCAGGGAAGGGCTGGAGTTGTGCCAGGACAGGCTCAGGTTGGATTTTAGGGAAAGGTTCTTCTCCCAGAGGGTGCTGGGCACTGCCCAGGCTCCCCAGGGAATGGGCACAGCCCCGAGGCTGCCAGAGCTGCAGGAGCTCCCAGGGATGCCCAGGGTGGGATTGTTGGGGTGTCTGTGCTGGGCTGGATGATCCCTGGGGGTCCCTTCCCACTCAGAAGCAGTGCCATGTCCCTGGCACCCTGCTCCAGGCTGGAATAACCCTGCACACAGCTCCCAGATGTCCCTCCTTCCTCTCCCTTTGGAGCTTCCCATCTGAGGAGGGTGAAGCTCAGCAGCAGCAGAATCCATGTCCCATTTCCCAGCTCCTGATTTCTCCACCCTGCCTCTTCCATCAGGTCTGTAGGTATAGACAAGTCCAGTTAAAGCCAGTCTGGATGAGTTGGGTGCTGACTGAAAAGGGTGCAGTAGATGGGGAAACAGGTTTTTTAAGAGGCAACACTAAAAATTTTGTTTGGTATTTTCTTCTTTTCCATAAGACACTGTAAAACTGTTCTTACAGCCATTCAGAATCATAGTAATGGAAGGTCCTGTAAAGTCAGGGCATCATCCGTGGTAAAGGAGAGGACAAAAATCATGTGAGTACCATGATTTTAGGACCTACATGGAAATATCTGCAAGATTTGATTGAAAGGAGGGAATTTTCGTGTTGCCATTTCAATGATTTAGAGATTTTGTTAATTTTGCCTCCCTTTAATATGAGGCTTTTTATTTTGCTTTTAAATCGTCATTCTTTAACCACAGTTTTAGTTATGCCGTATTCCTATCTTAATGTGCCATTTTCCTATTTTTCCTCCTAATTTCCCTTTCTGTAAGTGGATCACTTAAAGCGCAGAAATTTTAAAAAATAAATAAAAAGAACTCAAATCTCGATACATCTTTCTGAAAGTTTAGAAGGATGGTAAGGAAAAACACCTTTCAAAATCAGAGCTGTTTGTTGTCCCAGCATTTGCAGAAGCCAGTGCAGCACGTGTGAGCTGCAGAAACAGCTTTGTAGCCAGTGCAGTGTTGTCAGGAGCTGCCCTTGTTTCCATCCTCGGTGAGACACAAACCCTCTTTGAAGTGCAGCAGCAATCCAGAGTACAAGGGTAAAGGATCAGGAGACAGGACATAACAGAGGATGGCTTGTAAGCCAAATGGAATGGAGAAAATGAGCAACACATGAGGGATGTAAGGAGAGGGGAGAGACACATCAAAATCACCTAACCATCCCTGATGCCTTTAGAAATGGAGAGCGACAGGAGAAATAATACATATGACTCTCTTTAAATCATAAGAATTGTTTTTCACAATTCAGTGGAAGTCTGAAGGAGATTTCTGTGGAAGGCTGGGAACCTTGTGAAGTCCCTGAGAATGCCTTGGCACAGATTAACATTTGACAAGGGGAGAGAAAATTCCTTCAGCAGTGCTTGGCCTTTTAACTGCACAGACAATTGGTAACACAGCAAAGGTGTTCCTCTGTGAAAGGTCACAATCAATACCTGGCATCTTTGGGGCCATGTCCCTTCTCCTTTGTTTCCCTGTACCCAGTTTTACCTGTCAAAACCGGTTGAACAAATTGCAGTTCACGTTGCTGTTGGAAGCCAGGAGTCTCTGCTCTGCTTTGCTGTTCCTGCCTCCCCACCTGCTGCAGGTGCTCTGAGCTCTGGGGGATTATTTTTGTGACATTGCACAGAGCCTGAACTGGAAATACTTGGATGGGTTCAAATTTGGTACCCAGACATGTGATTTCTGACAGCAATAAATCTGAGAGGTTTTCTTGTTTGTCTTCCTGCCTTGAATGGACAACAGTCCATCCGAAGAAAATCGTCTTGGAAATTATTAAAGACCTTTTTTCCCCTTTTGAATGCCACAGACTGAGTGCTGGCAGATAGTGAGGACAAAAAGAAGCTCCCACGATGAGCAGGTCTGTGGTGGGTGCCCTTGGGTTGAGGTATTTTTCCAGCAGTCACTGACAGGACACTGGGCTAGGTGGACCCTTGGTCCCACCTCCAGCAGCTCCTGAGGTGCATCACCCTCATTTTCCATACTGATCCCTGTGAGGGGAGGGCTGGAAATCCTGAACAACTGGAAATTAATTTTAAAATGGTGCTCAAACACAATTATTTTTAACTGAATAAATGTATGCATTGCAAGAATGTGTCTTATGTATTTCCAAAGATTTATGGGTCTGTGCCTTCCCTGCCTGCAGTGTAAATTAGGAGTGATTTTGCTCCAGTTGTGCTCGTCTGAGTTAATCCTAAATGGAGATAGACTCTATGCCCTAAGTGTGTAGCTTTTCTAAGAGAGGCATGAGAGTGACAGTCCTAGCAAAATCACTTTAACAACTGGATTTTACCACTGGCACCTTTTAAAACCGCAGCTCATCATCTGAGATCCCATTTTCTACAGCAAAAGGTACTTGCTGGCCTGTCCACTCACATTGGCAGCAGCTCCAGTTGCTAAGGATGATGGAGCCCGGGGCTTTGCTGGTGGGGAATATTTTCCACATCCCATCTGCATCCCTGTAGAACTTGACCATTAGTCAGGCTACTTCTAAATGATGCATCTCTTTCAGAGATTTTGACTGATAACAAATGAAAGAGCATTTTTTTCCTTCCCTCATTATGCAGGCAGCTGTGTGACAGCGTTCTGACAAACTGTGTTATCTCAGGCTTCCAGCTGCAAGCTGTTCTCATCAATACTGCTGCGAGCTGGTTCCTACTAACCCTTGTGCCTTTATGCCCATTTTTATCAGAATTTCATTTTAATGTGGGGACAGCCAAATATAATGCCAGATGTGGGAAGCAGATAGTTTCCTTTGTACAAGAACATAGCAGGGGAGGTCTTCTAAAGGGCTGGCCATACAGTGTGTGGGGGGACTGGGCTGGAATCATTATGTGTGATTCCTGAGGCTT
>VZTB01002526.1:10155-21611 GCA_013397245.1 Thryothorus ludovicianus
AGTATTCTGGAGTACTCTAAAGTGTTTTACCTAAGGGCAATGCCAATGTCATATAACAACCTCTAAATTATTTCGGAATTTGAAAAATAGGAAAAATCCACAGTTTTAAAATCTTCTAAAAAACAGTTAATTACATGTGATAACTGGCAATTTACCTTGACTTATTTGAGTCATGCCCAATTATGCAAGAAAAATTATGAGGATAGATCTTTAAATAGAGTACTATTGCTCTCAGCAGATTATTGCTACACCAAAGATTATTTGTTTATTGGCTTTTGGAATTCCATATTTTTTTTCTCTTAGTTCTCCCCACTTCTATTCAATTTAAGCCTAAGAACTCTTATTCATACAAATATTGATGTAAATAATTATTATCTCTCACAAGACAGGCATTATGCATTTAAGGCAGAATCAGATAAGATTAAATCTGCACTGAATCTTCATGAACCTCAGATCTCTGAGTATGTCAAATTTCATCACAGAACTCATTATCAGTAGAAAAAAATATTATTGGTAGGTTGGTTTTATGTTGGATTTCTGAGTTGTGTAAGTTTCCAAGAGTTCATGTGCTTCAAGGCTAACTTAGGGCCATAGTGTTTCTTTGTATGCAATAAATTTAGTATAGCCCAATCTGTTAGAAGAAAGATTGCTACTCCTGTAATTTTTCTTCTTTTTTTTTTTTTTTTTTTTTTATCTACACAATTGTTTCTGCTCACTGGTGTCTCCCTCCCACTCTTTCAGCAGCTGCTTTACTGTGACATCTTACCTCCAGCAAAGTGGGAAGTTGAGCAGCTGCTTGCAGAACCAAAGCCAATCTTCTGCCTAGGATCAGTTGGCAAGGATTTCTGTGAAAGAAGCAAGGATGCAGTAAATGATATGTACTGAATTAATTGTACCTGCTTCCAGCCTGACTCCAAAACTTGCTGGAAAATGTATCCATCCATTTGTGCAACAGCAGCAACAACAAAAATTACTCCCTAATCATCTTTGAAGGTTAAAGAGATTTAAAAAATCAGGTCTGTTTATTCATGGGAACCATAGCAGCGCTGATGAGTTTTTTAAAAATTCAAATTGCATTTATTTCTTTTCAAATTACTCTCAATCATGTTTTTCAGTAAGGCTGTGTGTATGAATGCAATTTCTTAGTGTGAGGGAAGGGCTTTATTTATTTACTGTTATAATGGTGTTTTGGAGATTGAGTCATCTGATGAGTCACTCTGTTCAGCTGCATAAGTAATATTGCAAGTATTGAGAGAGAACTAAGCTGACATCCTGTAATATTTGTTGTTTTGGACTTCCAGGTACAATAAGGCTCTTGAAAATACTTTATATTCTATATCACAAGATGGTTAGTGTTGCTTCTACTCAGGAGCTGAGAATAAAAAGATTCCTCTCCTGATGCTCTGTTTGGTCCGAACTGAAATACTTCATGTCTACCAAAACAAAAAATGCTCCTGTCTGCACTGCAGTATACACAGTCTTGATAAGAAGGATCAGGGCTCTAGATGGGTCTTAGCTAAATGCATACTAAGGAAGAGACGAATTTTCGTCTTTATCAGAATAATTTTCAACTTCCTAGAATAGCATTTCATAAGAATACAGAAGAAGCATAATGACCTATGGAAAGGTAGTAAAGTGGAAGAGGGTAAGAGAGATTTTCTATAATAAACCCATTAGTTTGTGAGCAATGATCTTGACAATGCTGTCTACCACTAGATATTGTTTAATTGGTATTCTTGCCCTTTCTAATTCAGAAGTTTGTCATTTGCTCACCACATGAAAATACTATGGGTTGTGCCTTCCTGTGGTAGAAGGTAGATATGATGGTTCAGGAGATCCTTCTTGGTACTGTTTGTCCCCCTTACATTTCCAGCCAAAGAGATGAGGAAGATCAGTATGAGAACATGACATCTCCAAAGAAGGGAGAGACCTCTTCTATGTGGACATTCACCACTGTGATAATATACTGGGAAATCATTGATTCTCTGCCCAGACTGTGAAGAAGCATCTATTTGATAACTTCAAACTTATTTTGGACTTAATTCTTTCCCACCCCAAGCCTTGAAGGCATCCTTGTCTTACTACATTTTTTTGTTTGTTTGTTTCTAGTGCTGCATTATAGATAAAATATTTTATTTTCCCATAATCTTAATGTGCAACAGCAGTATGGTGAAACTGCACGCATGGCCATCTTGTTAATGGACAGCAAGCCAGCAATCTATCCTTGAAGATCTGGGGACACATTAAGGGAGATCTACCAGATCATCTCTTACACAAAACTCTGAGCTAGGTCCCGATCAATGAGCCTTGAGGTCTTTTCTTTGGTGTTTCTTTTCTGTTTTGTTTTGGGTTTTTTCTAACTGTATAGCATTGTGATGAAATTATGCTGTGTTTCACATCTGCACGATCCAGTTACATCATTGACATGGTGGAGCTGTCTTTTGGCTCCTCAGGAGCCCAGAAGGTGGGCTGGAAGAAACTTGTACCCCTCTGACTTGAGCCTGGAAACAGGAGACTGTGGTCTGCAGGCCAGGTAGAGCAGCTGCTATTACAGAAGTTGGCAGCAGTCACGGTGCTTGATTTACATGTTCAACCATGCAAAATCAGCTGAAAATTATGTAGCTGAATTCAGATGGCCAAATAATGAGAGGGTTTGTGTTGCTCAGCATTTTCTTTTAATTCCAGTCCTTACTGTCTAGCTTCAAAATATCCTGTGGGTTAGAGGATGACATACAGAAGACTGGATTTCAGAAACAAACAAAATAGGATGTTGTTAAAATAGTGGGCTAGAAGTAATTTGTCACAAATGGGATTTGAAATGAACTTTCAAAGGGGCTTGTATTTGAGCTACAAAAGTTCCTCCGATGATTCTACGTAGACAAAGTTATTACAAGAAAAAAATATTTTACAATTTCTGAAATTTTGGGAAAAAAAGGATGTAAATTTGGAATTGATTTTTAACATTGTCAGTTCACTAAAATAATTTTTTGTTTTATTTTCAACCATAATTTTTTTTTTGTATTTGCATAAAATATAATCCTCTCCAAAAAATTTACTATAGCAGTGCCATGCCTTTTTTAATTCTCCATGCCTATGTTGGCCTTGAGAGTGGATAAACATGCCACTTCCATTATGTGACCACTATTTTTGACAGTGAAGTATCATCGAATGTTAATGCCTCTCATGTTCTCTTCATTATACACACTCATTTTCATGACAAAGAGTGTAAAGGGAACAGAAAATGGTACCAAATTAATATGTTCTCCTGACAATCTGGAGACAGCATTGCCTGATCTTACACAGAAGGCACAGCTGGGGACTTTGACAACTGCAACTACACAGCTGCTTCTTCTACTAAGTTCAAAATTTTCCATGTAGTTTTGTTCATAAACCCATAGGTACATATAGATTCATGGGTTAATGTCTGTGTCTGTATGGATACCCTGCATAATGTAACCAGGGTAAAATTTTATGTCTAAACTACACTTAATTTTTAAGCTTAAACTAGATTGATTTCTCTTCTCAAGGTTTTGGCTTGTAAAATTTTCTAAACCTTAGTGAGCATGCCTGAGAGAAGAGGTAGAATAAAAAAGTACATAGATTGATAGTTCTCATGGTTTAGGAATTAAATCTCCAATTTAACGTTTCTACTGAAGCCATTCTCAACTATGCCATGCTCACTTACTCTCCCCTCCCTCCCTGCAGTGGGATGGAAAGGAGAACTGGAGGCAAAAAAGATAAACACCACAGGCCGAGAAGCGAGCATTTTACTGGAAACATCAGTGAGATAAGAAAACAAATGGTAAAAGCAACAAAACTAATAAGAGCGTACAAGGAGCAAATAACCCATAGGCAAGTCCCCATTCCCAACACTTGACCACTCTTTCTGCCATGCTGCCTCATCCAAAAACGTTCCCTGTCAACAGAAAATGGCATGAGCTGGTGTAGAATAACATCTAGGAC
Source organism: Thryothorus ludovicianus (assembly GCA_013397245.1). Classification (NCBI taxonomy): domain Eukaryota; kingdom Metazoa; phylum Chordata; class Aves; order Passeriformes; family Certhiidae; genus Thryothorus; species Thryothorus ludovicianus. Next base: position 14,119 of record VZTB01002526.1, read on the forward strand.
CTAGTAATGCCCCCTCCTGGCTATTGAAAAAATTAACCATGTCCTGACTAGAACCAGAAAATTATTAACCCCTATTTCTCCTATTTTCTATACTATCTATGTCATGGTCTGATCCTATACCTTCCAATTATATACATAAATTTATATAATTTACACATATATACAGACATATACACACACACATACACACATATACTTATATATATATATATATATGTAAGCATGTGTATATACCCACACAAGCACAGTTATCATTTCCATAGTCAGTGGTTGTACCTCTAAGATGCCTGTGGAGTTCATTCAGTTCATGATTGTGATTTCTATCTGTCCTAGATGTGTTCTGGGGCTGGAGGGCCAGTGTCTTCTCAGCTGGTACCATGCTACATCAAGGCCTAAAAATTGATGTGTCTGGCACAGTACTCATTGTCCATGGTAGTTATAGCACACAGTGGCAGGGTCATTCATCAAACAATATTATACAATGAAGCATTACAGATTCTTCTCTCTCAAGAGTCAAATCCCCTTGAGGTGCACAGGGTGCACCAAGCGCACTAAGCATCAAGTGCACCCACATCCTTGTCTTTGTTGGAAGCAGGACTAATCCACTTTCTTTCTTAGCATATTCCTTGTATGCACCATGACAGCTTTATTCCCTTCTGTGGTACACGGAGGTTTTGATTTGACAGGGCCAGTCCCATTGGTAGAGCCTCTAATGTTAACTTATCAGCTGACCTTCACCAAATGTAGTTCCCAGTGTTTGAAGGTCATCCCCACCCCTTCCTTTCAAAGTGGTTTTCAACAGTCCATTGTACCGGTTAATTTTCCCAGTGGCTGGTGTACGACAGAGAATATAATACCCACCCAATACAGGGGCTGTACCTGCTCGGTCTGTTTGATCACAGTGCATGTTTCACAGCTATGGATCACCTGGAAAACAGTGTCCATCATTAAATCCACCCTACGTTTAAGTTAATCACAAGCCGATCTGTATTGTTGCATCTCTTCCCTGATGGCCGAAGGCATCATGGGCCCTCTGACCAGCAATAATTCACCCTTATGCTGCCAGTCCAGATCCACCTCATTACACTTTGATCTTGCCACCCCAATCCACCTGTCCATTGTTGTGATGTTCTTCCGCAGTCCAACTCCTCGGAGCACATACATCTACATGACATACTTTTACAGCCAGCTTCTCTACCCAGGCTTCAATGTCTTGCCAAAATTCAGCAGCCCAGTTGGGCTGGAGAATGATGTCTTAGGATTTAGCTTTTATATTTTTCAGATCCTGTACTGCTTTAGAGTATAACTCTATAACTCCATAGCCTGTCAGCTACTGTCTTCTCATTTTATTCAGACAAAACAATTCCTCTCTGGGCCTGGGAATCAAAGACACCTTACTGTCTCAGGCCCCAAAAAGTATAAACAAAAGTGAATTTGCGGGGAGCAAACTGGGCATATATGACTTCATTACCTGAAGCTGTAATTTGAGGATTAACTCCTAATGTGTAAACAGACCAAACTTAAAACTGTCTGCAAAGTTTGTGACCGTCATCCATCTTGGGTATAGTCCCTCTTGGAGGTTTTTGACTGCCCAAGGTGGACCTATTGAAGGCCTTTAATACATACCCTCTTTTATTCCCTTAATCCTGTCTAGCCTCTTTAGCCAGTCCAAGGCATCAGATTTACTTCTTTTCTGCCAAGTGGTCTTTTTTCCATCAGTCTATCTGAAAGCTAGATGGCTTTCAGCTCTGCTGAAACCTGACTTGATCCACTCTGTCCTTCAACAGCTTCTCTGACATGCCACATAAGACTCCATATAGCAGCTTTTTATTCTTAGCATAGCCCTACAGGAACCACCAGTGAGGAAAATGTAACATTTTTCACTTTCTGGTAGGTTTGCCTTCAGGCTGGTTCATGAGCAACAGGGGGTTCCTGTATGAGCCTGCTGAGTGATCAGCACAATCCAGTTACTTCACATAGCATCAGTGAAATAATGTGTGGAAGGGAATTTTTCCTGTGAATGTCCAGCCCAGCATTCGCCGTACGATTCTAGGAGGGGCTACTCTTCAGTGCCTATCACTTCTAAAGCACCTAAGAGGTCCTCCACAAACTCCCAGGATCTCTCTTTCAGAAGTCCTCAAATCTTTTGTATTCCTCACTGCAGAACTCCAGGGGTTGTCCTTGGGGCTCCCTGGGTACTTTTTTACCAGGGAAGGACCATTCTCCTCAGCTGAAGTGTAAAGCACCTTTTTTGCATCCTTTCCTGTCCTGATTGGCTCCAGAGCTACTGCATGAACACTCTTTGTTGTTCAGGACTCCACTTGAAATTGTTCTTCTTCTGGGTCACATGATACAGAGGATCTACAATCTACCTGTAATTGGGAATATGCATCCTCCAAAACCCCACAGTGAATAGAGAAGCCTGTGTTTCCTTTACTCTGGTTGGTGGGGACAAGGCTACTATTTTGTTGAACAAAATACAGTGTCCATCTTGCCATTTGACTCCTCAACAATCAATTTCCTTACTTACTTGACCTTACTTTGTTTTATGGCAAAACTAGCTGTCAGGAGGTTTTGGATTATCTCTTTCCTTTTCTCAAAAACTCTGTCTGCTGTTCCCCTGCTGCTGATGTCATCAATGTATTGCAAGTTCTCTGGGGCTTCACCCTTCTCCAGAACAGTCTGTATCAGTCCATTGCAAACAGTGGGGCTGTGTTTCCAGCCCTGGGGAAGGCAGTTCCAGGTGTACTGCACACCCCTCCAGGTTGAAAGCACCCTGGCCTGCATTTTTATGGCAAAAGACATGGAGAAGAGCACAGCTGTAGTGTGGCAGCACTCTGCTGCCTTGGACTCCAGTTTACACTGGAGTTCCAACATGTTCATCACAGCAGCACTCAGTGGTGGTGTGACTTCCTTCAGCCCATATTTGTCCGCTGTCCACTGGACTAACACATAGGCCATATGGGACTACTGAGCAGTGAGTAAGCCTTGCTGACCACCCCTGACCCTCCACTTCACAAATCATCTCATGGATGAGAGTCACAGAGTCCTGGTTCTGAAGTACTGTCAATGGTGCACTGTTGTAGCAGCAATTAATACCTGTTGTCCTTTGACCATCAGCAGCCCCACAGAAGAAGGGTCCTCTGAGAGACCAAGCAGTAGTCAGCTCTTTTATTTTCTGTTTCTACACAGAAGTTCTCCCAAAAGCCCAACAATGGCCTTTATAGGTCCTTGAAAAACCATCACGCATGCCAAGGAAGCACAGGGCCAGTCAAAATGGGGTGCTTTTACTATTCATTCCCAGTCAGGGTAATTTCAGTTTCCAGTACCGTTTTCAGGTACCTTTGTAATCTCAGAAACAGAGATGGATTCTGCCCCTACATATCTTGATGACTTCAGGGTCCATTGTGCTCTGGGATCAACTAAAGCTTTACACTCTCATGGATCTGATATTCCAACCCACTAGATCCACATAGACCGATAGATCTGATTGTCCCTTTCCTCCACCTGGCTGGAGGCTAGGCCTCTCTAGTTCTGTTCATGGTACTTGTTGCTATTACTTGTAAATATGAACTGGAGATCCTTTCAAGAAAACTGGAAGTAATATCAGTCCTTCTGTCTGAGGATTCGCACACTGGAAACTGGAGCTGCATTTGTCCTTGAATTAGCAGTTGTGGTTGTATTTCCTCTCAATTCACATACCTATATATGAGGTGGGTTTTCCACCTCACTTCCCCACATCCTTTCTGTGCTCACACAGCAAAAACCACAGGTTACCGTGTGGTTTGTACCCTCTCTCTTGAGCAGAAGGGTACTTGCTCCCAATAGCAGAGACTCTGTTCTATACCGGAGGGGCACGGGACATTTCCTCTCTAACTTGCTTGAGTCTTTCATGTCTCTGTCCTTTTGAACAGCCCTTCCACAGCCAAGGAGCAGGTTGATAAATATAAAAAAGATGATCATCATATTCCTGGAGTCGGACAGTCACCTGAAGCACTGTTTCTCTATGGTGTTCCGCCTTCTTGGGTGCACAACTTTGAGAAAGTCACCTTCAGAGGTTGAGTTTCCATCCTCTTCCCACATCCTGGGACAGGGATCCCTGCTGCTATCAACTTTCATACCATGGGCCGTGATATGCCATGATATGATCAGATAGGGATTGGTGATTCTTTCTGGCCCTGCCTTATTGTCCTGTAGTGTGGGTCCTGCTTCCTCTTCACACCTCACTTCGCAAACTGATTTGGTTTTAGACTTCTTCTTCTGTATGGAGCAACTGCTACCAGCATGCGTCACTCCTCTGCTTTAGCTGAGTTTGACATGCCATGGTGCCTGTTGTTTGATTTCTTCCTCCTTCCCCTGAGGGTGCTGTCTAATATAGAACTGTATCCAGTAAAAAGTGGCCAGGGCCCATTACATTGCAATGAGTCGCTCCTGTCTGAACTTGCCACAGAATTCCCTTTGCAAATAATCCCTTATTTTATGAGGGTCCTGTAAGTTGCAACAAAACTAATAGAAGAGAGTACAAGAAATGAACAATTCATATGCGAGTTCCCACTTCCAACATTATCTGACTACTCTTTTTTACCTGATATGTGACCTGATGTGGAAGGGACATCCTCCTTCCTCCCCAGAAGATGACATGAGATGATATAGAATAATCTCAAGGTCCCAGCCATGCCTTCTCTTGGCTATTGTAAAAATTAGCCTTGTCCTGGCCAGAAGCAGGACAACAGTGCAGGGCATCGGCTATTATCCAAGTCTCGTATTTAAAACTGCATTGGGTTATACTGTCATTATCATCATCATTGTCCATGGGCAGCTGATATTGCTATTGTTAAGGTATTTTTTAATCTATATTTTAAATTGAAAAAAAAATAAAAACAGTCTTGATTTTGCGGCTGGCATATTATGATTTGCCATCGGTTTTGCATCCTCAAATATTGCCTGCACAAAATCTTATGCGGGAGAAAGCCAGAAACAAAACAAATTGTAGAGCATTATATTTACCCTTTGGAAACTAGGACCCTGCTTTGCAGATGTACTTCTGATTCATATGTATTCCTATTCAAAACCCACATCTGTACTTCTGGATAAAAAGCAATATGAAATACATAGCAGACTTATCGCAAGAAAACTTCCTTCATCATTTCCATTTCAGAAATTTCCTTGTCCATATATACCTGTTGAAGAAAAACAAACCCAAAACTAATCTAAACCCCATAATCCTAAATTTTTGTGGCTCAGATATACTGGTAGACATTCTGTTGCGTTGGGCACATATTTAAGGAATGTTTTTAAAAAGAAAAAATGGAGAAAAAAGAGTCCTTCATATTTTCAGGAACCTTACATCTCTGGTACAGATCTAAAAACTAGCTAATCCAGAATGGCTGAATGGCTGCAGACAGCTGTGCTTGGGATTTCCCCAGAACTTACTATATGCTTCTCTCAAGGTAATGTTACCATCAAATTTATAGAAAATTCCATCCCCAAAATAATTACTATAAATATATCTAATATACATTCTTCATTTTAAAGATGTTTAGGATTTATTTAAAAAAAACCACAAAACCCAGATAATCAAACACCTTAAAAGATTATTGATATTGTCTGATTTTTTTAAAGAAGCTGAGTGATATTGAGTTCTAGACCACAAACTGCTTTTTATGATTGTGGTAAATTTTCAGCTTTGATCAAGAGTNAGTCCTTCATATTTTCAGGAACCTTACATCTCTGGTACAGATCTAAAAACTAGCTAATCCAGAATGGCTGAATGGCTGCAGACAGCTGTGCTTGGGNATGTAAAAACAGTAAAAACACCAGTCTAGACTGTAGTTTATCTAGAGCACCCCCATAGTCTTTAACAGAAGTGGATGGACAACAACTTGAGGGAAATCCAGTTTTAGCTTAAATTAAGTTCTTCTGCAGCTGTAAATGACTGTGCTTTAACTTCTCTGTGTTACCTAGCAATGCAACATTTTATGAAGACTTCAAAAAACTGTGTAGATATCACATTCTGAATGTCAGGGGGAACAGAGTGGATGGCATTCTGAAATTGTTCCTACTCTCCAAACACTGCAAATCTTTCCTTTAAAGTAAGAAAGAGGGAGAGACACAAACAGCATCTGTGAATATAGAGTACGGTACTAGAGAAAAAAAAAAAAAAGGCGTACACTGAGTAAGATTAGGACTTGTCAAAAATGCTTCAGGGGAGAGTTAAAATGAAGAAATGAAAGAATTTCTAGGTTAGGTTAATATCCAAGTGTCAAGAAAAAAATTTGGGCTGTTGGAAAAAATCTCAGTCACACTCCCCTTTCCTTCATTTCTGACACCAAATACCTTTTAAAAAGATATTAAGGTGTTGATAAATTGCAGTGTGTTTGGGTACCCAAATTTATAACTCTCTCCAGCAAAAGGTGAATTTGTTAAATAGTAATGAAGTCCAAGGCACAAGATTTAAATTGTCTCAGAGCCAAATGAAGACAAAAATTATTCTTTTTGAGACCTGAAAGAACAAGCATTAGATCAAAGAGGGTTTTTTGCATAGAATTGAAGGGAAAGGAGAGAGCTGGCTGAAAGTTTGTGATCAGTAAACCAGGAATATGATGAGTCATAATGCCACACCACACTTCAGATAGTGACATCCATAGAAAATGAAAGCAAAAATGAAAAAAAGGCAAGCAAAAATAAAGAATTGTGACATATCATGATAGCTCTGAAAAGACAAGTGTTACACCATGGCCTTACACAACAAGGAAATGAAATATAGTGTGTTATAGTAACATAAGGCATTACAAAATATATCTTCAGCCTATTTATAAATCAGAAAAACACAGATAAGTTGTCTTAAGACTTTCTCTTTAATTAAAAGATATGTTTTGGTTTTGCAAATCTTGTAAGATTGTTTTCTAAAATCTTTTGGTTTTATGATTGATCAGGGCTGTATGTGGGTTCATTGCTTTGTTTTTAATACTCTGACCATGGCTTTGGTCTTCCTGGATGAATGCATTACCACAGAAATGTGTGAAGTGTGTTCTGTATCATTTCATGCATTATGTGCGTGGGTTGTGGCTGTTGCTTGAGTTCCCATGATTATTTAGTGAGGAAGTGGTGCATAATTCCTGACAGTGCAGTAGTTTATCTAGCTACTTTAAAGAAAGCTTGTATTTCAAAATGTTTCTTCTAAGATCATTACAAAAATAAAAAACAATTGGCAAGGATATCAGTTCTTGTTACCAGTTGCCCAGCAAATGTAAAAACACTAAAAATTGCCACAGGAAGCAATAATTTCAATGACAAATTTTAAAGGTGTTTATTTGGTGTGTTAAGTAATATATTTTTGATCAAAGATAAACTGTTCTAAAGTTCCATTTGTTTTGTTGCAGAGGAAAAAGGAAATTACTGTTCCCTGGAGGCTGACATACCTTGTAAAGCAATCTGTCTTCAAACCAGAATGAAAGAGAGCCAAATAAAAAAAAAAAAAAAAAAGAAAACAA
>VZTB01002540.1:0-65493 GCA_013397245.1 Thryothorus ludovicianus
TTATTATACTAAAACCCTGCTAAGCTAAAGGAAATAATTAAATACCACAAGATCAAGAATGTAGCTTGTGACCATTTTATCAGGGCATCCATTTGGTCAAGCATCTACCAAGTGAAACTGGTATCACAGTACCAAAGTCCATTTTGTCTTAAGCAACAAAATTCCAGACCGTTCCTTGTCCTTCCCACTGCATCATTCTTCTTCAGACATTACTGTGACACTGTCACTTATATACTGCCAGACAACAGAAATCACTGTTCATCATGTTTAAATATACATTTATACAGTCTGTGCATGCATTTATACATTTTATATACTTATATCCACATATAGCACAAGAACTATTTTAAGTAAAAAGAAATAATTCAACTAGGCTATAAAAATTATAACAATGCTAACAAATAGCAAACCATTACTTCTCCATATACTCTTCCTCTCCCTTCCTTAATTTCTGTTGAAAATCAAAATAGGACTCAACACGTGGTACTATTTGGAGTAAAGTTAGTGAAGCAAAGTAACAATTTCTTCTTTTGCTAAAATAAGTCACTTAGGCTCCACTGCAGCAAATATAGTAAGCAGTGACACAACAACACATTTAGGAATAATGTTTTAAAAATAGGGCAAGTATGAAACAAAAAGGCAACTCACTTGCAAACCCTTACATAGCTGAGAACTGCTGCCAGTCTATTTAAAACTTACCATTGCAAGGTCTATAATAGACAGTCAGAACCTTAAAGACTTATGATGAAAAAGGAGTCCAAGAAATCTTAAAACTTCTGATCACAGGAAGAGCTTAAAATTTATACCCCTAATCTCCATGTTTTCCTAAGCGGTTTTGTCCTGTATTGTTATCTATTTTTATTCTTGTAGAAGTTACTGCTAATTTCAGATCAAAATGAAAAATGAAGCTGAAAGGTGGGAAACATTTAGATACCCTCAGAGGGAGATTTAAACATGAAGCCACATGGCTGCATGCTTGCTGGCATGAAAATCTTTCAGAACTATGAAGGAAAATGTACATAGCCATGGCTGCAGTGCAAAGGGCTGCCCTTGAAGACACCCTGTCCAGTTTCAGGGTCAGATCTGCAGGACAGCCCAGCCAGCACAGGGCAGTCCAAGCACCTCCTGCACATCCACTGCATACAGCTGCCCTTTGGAGTGCTCTTCAGGAAACTGGAAGGGTCTTAATTTTAAAAGCCAGAAAGAACTAGCAGGTCTTGCATTAGGCCTGGCATTTGGTACAGCATGGGTCTTAAAACATTAACTGCTCACTGCCATTGAGAACACATCTGGCTGAAGTATCTCCGTGGGATTAAAATAGGAGAGATTCCTTTTCCAGAAAATAGGAAAAATTTCTTTCTGAAAAATAGCCATTGTTCTGCACCTCTAAAACTACCTTAGAAATTTGAGCAGTTAAATAATTAATTTTGGAAGATGTTGACAGCTGGACTGGATGCTGCTGTCCGTGGTCACTTCGTATAGCTGCTAACTCCATGAGAAATTTCACAGAAGTTACATTTATAACCAAATTCAGAAGGAAAAAAAAAAAACCCAACACTCAAAATACTCCAGCACAGCACTGACAGATCTGGGACACAGCACCAGAAAAAAGCAGAGCACTCAACAAACAGGTCCATGGTCAGCCACAACTGACGGGCACCCTCTGCCCAGCTCTACACAGCACAGGCTCTCTGCCACGTGTCTTCCTCACTGGGGCAGAACATGCCTTGTACCAGAAAACACTCATGTGCTTCTTTGAGAATTAATCCCACCTCTGAACAAGCTGCAGTTTACCTACGCAGCAGGGGAATGCCTGTGACTCAGTACTGTTACAATTTTCACGTGGAGGCCACTTTATAGTGTCAAACACATTCTTATCACAGCTGTACTAAGTTTCAACATGCATAGGTCTTTTGTCACTCATTTGTAAATAAGGACAAAAGGTGAAGGAGTAGCACGCCTCAATCTTCCCTCACTGCAAACACACAGAGCAGGAGGGATGATGGTGTACACCAGTGCCTCCTACTGCCACCAATTCACATGCTGCAATAAGAGAGCACAGGTGCTTTACTCTCAGCAGGAACCTGTAAAGCCATAGTTAAACTGGCTTCTGCCCCATTAGCCTCTTATTAAAATCTGAATGTTTTCCCAATTACTCTAATGGTATCAAAATGAAGGATAGAACACCTATGCAGTGCCTTGTTTTTGTGTGAATTGCCTAAGTTACACCGTGGGACTGCTTTTATACTCTAATCCTATTATTATTTCTGCCAAAAAAACAGAGATATTAGTATCTGTTCCTGCAAAGGAAGGTTCACTTCCAATCTGAAAATTAATACATGGCTACTGAAATCAGGCTTTTCTTCCCCTCTAATGAAACCAAAACCATCATGCACTTTGACAATACTTGCAGGCTTTCTTCCACTGGGGGATATTGCAGAGCCTTGTCAGAGATTAGGTATTAGCATTTGTGAGCAGTCACACATAAACCTAATTTAATAGAAAGTGAATAGGAAGACAGGATTGAACAGCCAAAATAAATTGATCAAATAATTTTCCAAAACACAAGTCTAATTGAATTTTGAAATCATTAGGCTGATTGTCACTAGCATTTTGAATTTGGATACTTCTGATAAGGGAAAAAAAAAGCAAAAATATTTGAATACAAAATGCATTGCTGTTTTCATCCTACCTCCAAGCTGCTGTTCCAGCCCACTTCTTGCTTTACCATACCCATAACTTAGGGGTATTCTCTGGTAAGTAGATGGAGAAGCAGGAGGTGAGCAAATTGGAGACATCGGAGGAGACTTGGGTTCCTATTTCAAAAACACACAGAAACAAAACACAACTCTGAGACAAAAATTGTAAGAAACAATCAAGTAATGCTGCAAAGTGGTCCAAGTGTATGCAATATTATGGGCAAACAAGAAAAACAAAACACTGCAGCATTCTCAGGCCCTTTGTTTCTAAGCAAAGGCTTAAAACAGACAAGACAGGATTTGGTACTGAGCCTTCAAGGAATATGTATGGCAGTGCTATAATAAAGCTTTACAGTGGTCAACTCGATGTATTTTACTTCCAAAGATGCCTGAAGTAGTATATATAGAAGGCTCAATGTGAGTGGATAACTTTGACTTTACATAGTGTGAGTGCCTTTTTTGTAGGAGATAATTTTTCATATTAAAAAAATGTACAAAAAATTAAAATACATCTCTGTATTTTGTAATAAACATTTGTATTAAAATACTGGACCAGTATTTTAAACACTTTGGATTTGTAAGTATCACTGGGTAACTATCCTGAAGCTTTCTCTTTCCTTTGATTTACTGAGATTGCTTGAGAAAAGGATGTAAGCCTGAAAGGTTCTACCAAATAAAGAGGAAAATACAACACAGATAATCCAGATGGAGCCAGGGTTTGAGGGCAGTGTTCTGCTTCAGTGTCAGTACACAGAGGACAGGCATACATGCTCTTCTTCCTCATCCTGTTATTCCACCTGTGTATCTTGTCATCAGCTCACTCCTGCTGGCTGACCTCGGGCTGGGAACGCCGTTACTGATGCCAACGCGTTCTGTGATAAATGTGGGCACATGTTTTGGGAAGATAAAAGTGCTTCCACCAGGCACTTGTGACCTGATACAGTACCAGAGGAGAAGGTGTCAAGCCTGGGGAAAATTATGCAAATCAGTCTTACTAAAATTATGCAGCACTGTGAAGCTTCTTGTATCTGAACAAGTGCTCTCTACTCTCCTAAATACAGGTAATACGAATGTCCCTCAGATGCTTCATTAAACTGGCATCTTAGAACAACAGACAATGGGACAATGTTTCACTCAGGAAAAAAGAAAAGCAGATGTCTTCTGGACTATTCATTGGGGAGACAAAAATGAAAGAAAACTTGGGGCCCTTACCCCACCCAAAAACAGTGGCTCATGATTGAACACCTCGTCTCCAATTGAGTATTTCTAGAGTGACTAAGGACCATTAGTCCATTACCACACAGGCCATGGGAAATCACTCAATTTCCTGTTGTGTTTCACAGACAGATTTTTATTTGCTGCTTTTCCCACTTCCTCTCCAAGAAACAGTGCTGGATTAAGTAGGAGGCAAGCACTGAAAGAACTTACACAGAATATTACAGGCCTGACAGCTTTATACAAGCTCATATAGAGATTTTCTTCAGGGAAGTAACTGGGATGCATCAAAACCAGAACACAGGCATGATGAGGATTATTTGCACATCAGGAGTTCATCTCTTGTCTAGCATTGAAAAATTGCGTAAGCCCCTGTGAGTGTTATCATTCACAGGACTGGACCCAAAAGGAGGATGCATAATGATGACATGTTGCCTGAAGGAGACAAGCCTGTTACCTGTTTGTCCCCTTCATCTGTTCTTTTGTAGGAATTTTTTTCCAAAGTTGCATGTGAAACCTGGAATTTAACTCCATGGAATTCTGCTGGAGTCCCGTAACGTACTTCAGTGTCATTTTTCAGCGCCATAAATCGTGGTAGAGGCAATTCTTTATTAAGAGAGAAAAAAATTCAACTGAGACTACAGAACATAAGAAGCACTTTAAGCAGTATCATCTTGTAAAACCAATTTGAAGTTTATCTATAAAAGACTGCTAGTTATATTTTGTAACATTTTTAAGTGTGGGACTCCTTTGATTATTTTATGTCTTAATAAAAATGCTACACAAAGCTACATTCACTAGCTTAATATATAATCTCTCCATGCAAAGAGAAAAATAGACCTTGTGCATGTTATTAAAGTAAGCAGCAAACTCATTTCCTGCCTTCAAAACCTGGCCTATGATGAAAATAATAGTTTCCCACAGAAACTGTGGGATAGATAAATTAATCCGTCAGGATCACAGTATCCTTGATTGCTGCCATCATAAAAGGAACAAATCAAAAATGGTAGGGTTCAGAGATCACACCAAGGCCTAGAGACAGCTGTGTCAAAAGGTCCCATGATGCATCTGTTGTGCTGAGCAAGAGACTGACACTTTGTCACTCTTTAAGAAAATTCCCAATTATTTTGCAGAAACACAATTTACTTTTGTGCACTATCACCCTAAAAGATCAATATAATTAAAATTAACAGAATGCTCAACACCAAGCAAAGCCATTCATCCATCACCTCTGTAATCTTTTACACCTACAGTTACAGCAATGAAAAAAATAGATCAGTTGGAATTTGGTACATGTTACTCACTCCACTCTAAAGGCACTCATACATTTTCTAGAGAAAATGTAATTAGCACTGGAAAAAATTCTACTGAAATTTTACTGAAACAGTAATCAAGCAGGATATCAATACAAGGACTGCAAGTACCTGTTTTCACTCAAATTTGTAGATTATTTGCACATGCTGGACTTGTGAAACACACAGTACATTGTGGTCCAGGTTTCTAATTAAGTTTGTTGAGTTTTTTGTTGTTGTGGTTTTTTTCCTTTTTAATTCACATCTTTAAAAAGGAGAGCAATGCAAGAGAGTGTACACAAGCTGTCTTTAAGGAAAACTGACAGATAAATCCAGACCACTCCTCTTCACCCTTGGTTCAAACTCCTGTTCAGCGAGGCACTGCACTGAACTGTGCCAGCTGCATCTGACCCCCTCCACTTGGTCAGGAGCTCTGCACCACGGGAGCTCAGCTCACACAGCTCATCATGTGCTTGCCATTCTGGCCTCCCCTCCCTGGGATAGGGCAGACCTGGGAACCCCCTCCCTGTGCCTTGCAATGCACGTGAATTTGACATTTCATTGCCCTTATCAGGGACAGCAGAGCAGAAGCTGTGCTGGAAGCAGTGACCTGATTGCAGAGCTGTGGGTAGGTGCTGCCTTTCCTGCCTTCTCTCTGATCTTGTGGCTGGTTGCACTGCTCCTCCAGTGGGATGGTGCGAGCACAGCCTCAGGGCATGGCTTGAACACCCACCCAGGATATGGGAGCTATGGGTTCAAACCTTTCAAGCTCAAGCAAAAAGCCCTGTGTTTTGAAGCCTAAGCCCTGCTGAGGCAGAGTGTGCCTCACTGAAGCAAGAACACAGAGCTCCTTCCAAGTTGCTATCAAGGTTTCACAGCTGAAAGGGATCTGCTTTCTCTCTTCATCACTTGAGTTAGATAAGACTCTTTCAAGAAGCTTTCTTCTCCACCAAAAATGGGACATTTAATATTACTGTCAATTCACTGGGAAGAATAAAGCTGTTTTAAAATGTATCTAATATACATTTTCATACCTATTCACAGTAAGCACTATGATTTTTATCTCCACTACCCATTTATTTCAGCAGGATTATTTGCTAAAGCAGATGAGTGTTACAATCTGCCCTGCACAGAGGGACTCCCTGACCTGCCCATGTCACCCACAATGTTCCTCCACCCAAAGCAGCTATCAGCTCTCACTCTGGACAGCTGTCAAGATTAGAGGCTGGATGTGAGAGAGAAATGCATCTCCCGCACTGATCATCTGTCATTCCTGCTGCTCCTTTGCAATGCCTTTTCCAGAGGGGGATGTCATCTCAGATGTGCCATATCTGTAATTCACTGCAATTTTCCACCACTCAGAGCATGTAACATTACCTTCCACTCTTTCTCTGCTCCTTAAAATTGTTCATAGAAACATAAGAAGAAAGAGTTTACCACCATGGAAAGCTGACAAGCATTAAAGAAAGTGAGAAACAAGTGCATAGCACTGCGAGCAAAATTTGCTACTTACCATTCTTAATGCTCTCAATTCGTACTGGGAACCCTGACTGTGCTGCTGCAATTAACTTCAAAGCAATATAAAATTGAGCAGGACCAAAATAACCCACACGCTTGGCTCCACAAACTTCTGTAATCTAAGAGAGAAGAGACACGTTGTCAGCTAAATGCATTTCACTCTTCCAGGAGATGTCAACATCTCCACATAAACAAAGAAAAAACTTTAAAAACACAAAATGCTTGTTGTATTTGAAGTTTTCTACTACGCCTATTTGTTTCAACTCAGAACATTAGTACACCAGAGACAGGTTAGCAGTCATACTTTTCAGAAGCACTGCTGGTTAACACTGCTATTCTAAAACAAGTTCTGGGTTTTCATACTATAAGATTTTAACAGCAGAGGAAATTAGAAATTCTTAAGCACCTTGTCCACTAAAACATTTCCACCAGAGAAGCTGTGATTTCTTTAGAAAATTATACTTAATATTAGCCCTAATAACAACAGTTCAGATAAATACTGTAACTGGAACATACATAAAACTAAAGACCCCAGCACACCACTTCAGCCAGCACTTAATTTTTTCTGTGAAAAATTAACATGGTCATAGCCCTGAAGTTTAAATTTCATGTATACTTTGTTATTTGCTTCACTCTACACTTTTATGGAGCAAAGAGCACCATGTTCATACACTCAGACAATGCCTAAAATAACAGCAGATATCAGCAGGTTTTAAAGATTGGCGCCAATTCTCCCATGCCTGGAGCTCCCAAATGTTCACAAACATCAGACAGGCATTGGGGTTAGAACAAAACTCCATTTGCCCCAGATATAATAGGAAATCTCAAATTGTTTTCCTGAAAACACACCTAGATTAGCAATGTCTACTGGCTGGTGAGGTGCAGCCTCTGTGACAGTTCTCCAGGGAAAGTGCTGCTTCTGGAAAGCCATGTCCAAGCTACAACAGCATAACAGAAATATGAACTTGCATAGAAGCAAATAGCACAAATGAATAGTCCATTTTTTTCTGATTTTTATATGTACATATACACATACATACACAGTGGTAAAATGTTAGGTCAAATAATTACTGAAAAAATCAAATGTTTTGGAAACCTCTTCTCTGGATGTGGCCTCTGCTTTGTCTGAATACTCTGGCTACTTTCTCTTCCTACAAGTTTCAGACGTGATCACAAAACACACCAAATAGTTTTTTTCCTCTTACTGCTTGATGAAAAGGGAGTTTGAGTATAAGGACAGCTTCAATTAACCCAAAGCATTTGCCATTCTCTTTCATCTACTTTTTTCTCTTACTGTGGCCTTTTTTATTCCACCCTTTCCTCTATCACTGGCCTTGATTCTTTTATTTTCCAGTGGGAGAGCAAGGCATTTGGGCTGTGCCAGTGATGGATGACTGGGCACACCCTTGGTAATCCCTTCTGAGCTCCAAAGCAGGGTTCTCTCCCTTGGATGCTCCCAATTCCCTCAGTCCCACTGCCCACACCAGCCACTCCTGCACAGTCCTCCCCCAGCCAGCATCCCTGGCTCTGCCTGGTGCAGCACACACCACTGGACTGGACTGTGGGCACAGAACATGCACAGCAGCTGCACTTCAGACCCTCCTCGTGGGCAAAACCTCCCAGGCACGCCAGGATCCAGCAGCTCTGGGCACAACGCTGCTGTGGCAGGCATGTGAGAAGCCACCAGCTTACCCAACAGAGAAGCAGGTGGAGAAGGGGCACGACCAAGCTGAAATTCAGTCTGGATTCACAGCTTGTTATGGGAGATGTTTGTTAGGAAAGTGCCAGTGCTGAGCAGGGCAGCTGGCAAGAGCTGG
Source organism: Thryothorus ludovicianus (assembly GCA_013397245.1). Classification (NCBI taxonomy): domain Eukaryota; kingdom Metazoa; phylum Chordata; class Aves; order Passeriformes; family Certhiidae; genus Thryothorus; species Thryothorus ludovicianus. The sequence continues at coordinate 8,542 of VZTB01002540.1, forward strand.
GCACCCACCGGCAGCCAGGCTCACCCACGGAGGCTGTGGGTGCTCAGCTCCTGTGGGATCCACAGGCAGTGCCTGGGGTGGCTCCTGCTGTGGGGCAGAAATGGCACACAGAGTCCCTGGGTGTGCCTATAGGATATACCCTACAGGGACTTTGCTCCTCTTGGGCTCTTTTCCTGCCACGGCTACACTTCTTGTCCTGCCTGTGCTTGCTGACATGGAGCTACAGTGCTACCATGATGTGTTTCCTCTTGCTGGCTGCTGGAAAAAGGCAACACTGAGCAGCTGGGACTTTCATAGAGATGCTACTATCTTCCTGAAGAGTTCATTTTCCATATATTTTCTGTACTTTGAAATATTAAGACTGTTGAATGCTGCAAATACTCTGCTTGCTCCTCATATGGAAACATGAATATTTTACTCGGAACAAGCAGATTAAAAATTTTTATCAAGGACATGTCATCTCTCAAAAATACAGTGATGTTTCTCAAGCACACTTATAGCCAACCAACAAGAAATTGCATCTCTGTAATTTTGCTTTTTGATGATAACAACAGAAATAAATTTTGTAGATACAAGCTTCTCTGTTATTTGTGCAGCCAGACTCTGAATTCTGTTAAAAGGTCCAGAGCAAAAGATGGAAGCTGAGAGAGTAGTCAAATTTATTATACAATTAATTTCAGGTATTTATATAGATTAATTGCAGGTACAGTCATTTACTCTCATCAGGTTCCATGTCCAGTTAAAGAAGAGGGTTTTGGGTTCCTTCCAGCCAGGAATTCACACTATTTGCATCAGAACCCTGCTTAGAGGTGCCAACAGAGCAGCCCCTCTCTCCAGCAACCACAGAAGCTGGTAGCAGATTAGCCTTTATCCAAAAGTAAATCCTCAGAACATGCTGCCTGCTCAAATTTTCATAGCAGCTTAAATTGAACACTGCATTATTTTTTTGTTTCCTGGTTTTACCTTTCACAGGGTCAGTGCACATAGCTTTGTGATGGGCAGATTACACTCAGTGATATGCAATTCTGAAGTTAAGGTAGTTTGTGTGATACACTATTAGGAGCCTCCCAAGGTCCATCCAAGTTAAAGGCACTGCAAATGAATGTGATATGGTAATTTTTCCTTTAAATCCTTGAACCTGCTGTCAGTTTGGGCTGCATGCTTTTTAGCAAACCTGCAAGGAAAGAACTGGTATTTCCTGCTTGTGCACTGCTGAACAGACACACATACAAATCAAAACAACTTGCATGCCTTGATACTTCAAGGGATTTTGATGCATAATTATTGACTGTCCATCTATATTACAATTTTTCCTTTAATTCTCCAGCAGAAAACTGTAATCCTCTAGTGACAGTGAAATACTGAAGAAAAGCGTAATGAAGAATGTATTGGAAATAATTTTTCATGGTGATGGGTTACAAATGTTGCTTGCCAAATTTAACCTCAGGATTATAAAGAGAGTACAAAATCACATGATCACTGAATGTCTGGGGTTGGAAGAAACCTCTGGAGATCCTCAAGTCCAATCTCCTTGCTTAGGAGATCAGGATCACCTAGAGCTGGTAGTACAGGATTGCACAGAAGATTTTAAAAATGTCCAGAGAAGGAGAGTGTGCAATTCTCACAGTAAAAGAAGTTTTCCTCATATTCAGAAGGAATTTCCTGTGTTTTTCTTTGTGTCTGTTGCCCCTTATCCTGTTATTAGCAAGAAGCCTGGTTCCATCCTCTTGACACCTCCCTTCAGATACTTACATACATTGATAAAATCCCACCTCCATCTTCTTTAGGCTAAACAGGTCTGGGTCTCTCAGTCCCCTCCTAAGAGATGCTCCAGTTCCCTGCTCATCTTTGGAGCAGCGATGCTTGAACTGTAACCACTGGGACCCATCCCAGACCTCAACCCCTAGCCCATAGGATTCCTCTAAGTAGATCCCTGAAGAGGCCAAAGTTAGCTTTCCTGAAATCCAGGGCTGGGACCCTACTTTTTGCCCTGTTTCCTCCACACAGGTTCTTGAACTCCAGCAAGTCATGGTTACTGCACCAAGGGGCTGTCCCAGCCTTCACATCCTAAACCAGTCCTTCTTTCTTCATTAGTACAAGGTGAAGCAACACACATCTCCATGCTGGCTCCTCCACTACCTGTATCAAAAACTGGTCACCAGCGCTGTGCAGGACTTCTGGACTGTGTGCCCACCTGTGCTGTCTTTCCAGAAGCTACCAGAGTGGTTGAAGGAGGTGGGGAAGGCTTGTGATCATGAGGGTACTTCCAGCTGTCTGTAGAAGGCCTCATTGACCCCTTCTCCTGACCAGCTGGCCTGCAGCAATATTCCAGTTATGGAGAAGTGCCCTGTTCAGTGGTTTGTGAGGCAAGAACACTGCTGAGCAGACAAGGGGTTTTCAGCAGGTAGCCTTAAGTTTGAAATCACTGTAAAAGCACCATATTCTCTACCAAGCACCCATAAGAAGAGGAGAAAGAGCAAGATCTATAAGCCTACACACCATCTGACAGGCCAGAAATTTTCCTAGGGCTGTAAAAAAATACACTTTTTAGTAAATATCAAAAAACAGATCTCCAATTCAATTCATAAACATTAAAATTTGAAATGCAGCTATGAGCTCTTCAGAAGACTTGTTTGAAATCACTGTGCTCCATGCAAACTTCTAATAGAAAAGCTCTAAATCTTCAGGTACTGGAACACAAAGTAGATTTTTGTATTTTTTATTCATTCACTGCTCTGCTCTATTGGCTGACAGCAAGTGTTATTTTTGTAATTGCTCCTTGAAGACATCCCACATGAAGCAGCTTTTCCCAGCACAATCTGACATTGTTCCAGCTCTCCCCAGTTCTCTCCAAACAAGTTTCCACTGCAGTCTCCAAGATCACTGACCTCACAAACACACTGGGCAGGCCTAATTTAGATTGCAAGAACTAAACTTCAGAAATGAGCTGAGAGCTGAAGCTTGTTTTCCGTAAGTAGAAAAAGGAGTTGAATCAGATATAATTATACCCTATTCCTATAGACAGGCTGAAATGATCATCCTGGAACCTCAAGGCAAAGGTAGACTTGTGACTTCTGCTTTTTCATTTAGCTGCTGTGGCATCCTCTATATTTTCAGAGAGAAAAATAAGGTGACCATCACTGGCTCCTATGTTAAAGGAAATTTTCTCACTATAGTTTCCATCTCAGTGCAACCCCACAATGCACATCCATTTTACTTGTCCTTGCTCAGTCTATAATGAGATATAAATATTTTCCAGTTTATCAACTGCCTCTGAATTTTAGGGAAGGTGTTGAAAAGCTTCTGTCTTTACCTAGTGCACACCTCACCCTGAGCTCTCCAGAGGACAACCAAGTGTGATGCCACTGCTCAGACTCAACCACAGAGTGACCTCAGGCTCCCTTCTGGGTCAACCAGCCACTTATAATAGTTTCAAAGACAAATATTTGCAGCAGAGGCTTATCAACAGCTTATCTCAAAATTGTGTCATACATCTGACCCACTTTACCTTTTTTTTTTTTTAAATTTGTGTTTACAGACTCTTTGATCTGCTTATTACAGACAAGTTTTGCTACATTCTTAAACAGGTATTTCTCTCTCAATGGATCATTGTTCAGATATTTGTAATACTACTTGGAGCCCAGGGCTACATATCTATTTCTTCAATATTTAAAGGAAAGTAAGAAACAACACATCAAGGATTACTGACTGGGAAGGTAATAGGAATATGCTGGGGCGTTACATTCCCAGATGTACATAGGAAGAGGCTCTGCTGTGGATTAGGTTCTTTAACTCTGCTCTATCATATCAGTGGTATTTCTGTAACTATTTATTTTACTCTGTCATCTTGTCTTTTAAAAATAGATATTTTATCTATTTTAGATTTTTTTAAACATCACCTGAAATGCTTACTAAAAACAAAGCTATTTTGAACAAGCAGAGTTCCAATGTTTAAAACAAAATTTAAAACTGCTTATTTTATGGCACAGAAGACAATGCATACATAGTATATTTTTAAAGAGCTAACTATAATACATTCACATGGTTTAAGCTCTGCATGATCATCACTTTACATTTAAGAACACCATAATTTCAAATTGCAAGGCAAGCAACAGATAAACTGTTAAAGCTTCACAACTTCACATAAAAACACAGTGCTAAAAGCAGCAGAGAGCAACCCTCCGAGTTAGGCAAAAACCTGCTGACAGCACCATCAGGGTTTCCCTAAACTCCCTCCTCCTGGCATGACCCAGAACCATTCATATCTGCCTGCACTAGTGCTCCATTGCACCTTTGTATATCTGGGGGTAAAGCACTCCACTTTGGGAAGACAGAAACATTTTTCCATCAACTCCAAGCAGAACATTTTACACCAACACCAAGAGGCTCACGCGTCAGTGCACTCTGTCCATGCAGCCAATGACCACTGACAGAACTGCATGAAACAAACACAAAACCAGATTCAAATAACTCCAAGTCTGACAGCGAAGCTTAGCAGCAGAACCATTTAATGCAGTTGAAAATATTGATTCCTTAGCAGAGGTTAAAAACAACCCCAACCTGTAACAGAAGTGGTTTAAATCTTTAAAGAGCTTGTGGGCAGGAGCAGGGAGTCACTCTTGGTCAGTGCAAGGGTCTGTCCAGTCCTCTGGTCTGTCCAGAGAGCTGTGGATGCCTAAGGAAACCCAAGCATGTGAATCATCCAGTACTGCTCTTCAAGTGGGAAGACTGGTAATGCCAGCATATCACAAGTCACAAAAATATTGATCTGAATTATACAGCTATGAGGACATGTGAGTCACCAGTGATAATCAAAAGATTTCAATTATTATGGAGCGTTGGCAAGAAAAAGGCTGCCAGGGAATAAAGGCTGATGATGCATGCTAATACCTATAACCACTAAAATATACCTGAAAGAAATGCCATCTCCCATGCTCAACTTTTGTCTTTAATACACAAAGGCTACTCAGCAATTCACCTGCATGTGATGTGGAAAAGCTGGGTGCTTTCATCTCACGTGAGTCTCATAGGGGAGTTTAAGAAGCCCCATTCCTGAGAAATATCTGACAATCACCACACCAAGTAAATTATTTTCATGATAACAGTGCCTACAGCATTAGGCCAGAGGTTGTTACATACATTTGCTGATACTTCATTCTGTCTTTGACAGGAAAATGTAGCATCACCTTCACCAAACACATGCCTTTAGGAGTATGTGAAAAGCCTACAGAGGTGAAAGAGATAAAGCAAATTATTTTCAAAACCTCACCCTTTTCTTCTCACTATTTGGAAAATAAATGCTCCAAGAACAGCATTCATGCATCTAAAGTTGTTCTGTGTTTCATATTCACTGTCTGTATCAAATTTGTATTAACAAGATCAATAAATAGAGAGCACATCAATAAATGTGTAGGAGTATAAGTAAAACTTCAGTAATGCTTGGAACACAAAAATAAAGTCTGAAAACAGGCTACTCCAACTTTAAGAACTTGGCATAAAGATGCCAATCATGACAGATTTTTTATATGAATCCATTTATTCATTGAACTGCTTCACATTCTTTGTAGATAACCAGTTTGCATCTAGATATGGCAACACAGATACCCAGCAGGTCACTCTGAAATGCTGCATGCATAGTCTCGTCAAAAATCACTGTTAAAACCCAAAAACCCACAGAAATTTTCAAAGTACACAGAACTGAGTTATAGATGCTTTATCTCCTTTCCAAATCTTGACTGTGGAAACACAAGAGTAAGAGCAAGTAAAATGGCAAGCACAGAGCTGTCACATTGCCCCATCCAAACAACTACATTGCAGAAAATTTCCACAAGTGTTATCCAAATTTCTTCTGATGCAAGTCCCTGCCAGGAATATTTAATTCTCTCAGACATAAGTTTCATAAAGCTCATCCTACAGATGGTTAACACTATATGTTTTATACATTGCAAATATGGTAAAGGCACCAGCCATCCCAGGATTTCTGCTCATTCTCCTGCTCACCTTGTCTCTTTCAAGAGCCTATCTAGGGACATAACACAAAGAGCATCCAGGACATGACAGAATAGAACCCAGACTCTCCAATTTTTGTCCATTCAGCAGAGATATTATCCTGAACTCCCCTTACCCACAAGCAACTTACACTGCAAGAGCTTGATGGAGGCAGGATGTAACTATCCACACTGAAATTTGGCCAGGGCTGGAACCAGGCCAAACAAAATACCCATCTGTTCCTAAAAGTTTCATTTTCTGGAGGTTGAATGAAAATAGTATCTTAAAATCTAAATCTTAAATACTAAATAGTATCTAAAATCTTACTGCTAGTAAGAGTGAATGGGGAGCAACTTTTTAGCTCAAGTGGAAATGCCACGTTTTGCACAGGAACTGCACCAGTACCCTGTGAGAATGAAATACAGCATGATCAGGGGAAAATTAAAGGACAACACTACTTTTACCATGCAAAATCCTTGTGATTTGGGCATTTTAGATTTCGGCAACAAAGTTGTTTATTATTTCAAGTAATACTTCACACAAGCAGCATATCCATTAGCATATTTTGATCTTGAGAGTACATTTTCACTGACTTAAAAATATGACACTCATTTACAAGCTTGAGTTCATTATTAGTCCCATGTATTTCAAAATGCATGTTTTTTAAAATCTATTCAAAATGCTGTGTGTATGTACATATGCAAAATTGAAATGAAATGTAACTTGAAATTCAGCTTTAAAAATCAAACCTTTGAAGGAAAGGTTTCTGCAATCTGTCTATGCTTTTTTTTTTTAAGGAAAAATTGTCTCTCCATTGCTGCAATTCAGATATGGATTAAAACACCTACCGTGAGGGTTTTTTTAAAAAATCCCTGAAAATACTGACATTTTATAATGAAACTTGAAGACATTTGAAATGCTGGACTCTCCAAGTCTGCAAAAAAGCATATAACTGAATCTTGTAGTTGGTCATTCATACAGAGAATCCTTACCTTACCTTTGTTAAATTTCAGTCCCTTAACAGCATACCACAGACATAGAAATAATAGATTTTCCTGAAGAAAAAATAAATCCGCATAGCTTGGGTTGATGCCATATTTCTTGTTGGAGTAAAAATTTAGTTTGGGCATTATTCATACAAAACAGATGTGTATTACAGAAAATTCCACAAGGTGTTGCTAGACAGGATTTAATTCACCCTTTGAAGAAGCAAACATCAACTGTAGCAACTTACTCTTCAATAAATGAGAAACATATGAAGCTCTGCAATACAACCCTGTTTTGTTCTCATGTTAAAACATCATCATAAAAAGGTTCAGTATAAGTAACAATCTGTGAAATCACTGTCCCCACCACCGATAAAGAAGCTTGCCAAACTCACCTAAGATGCAAAGAGTATCTTGAAAAAGGCTGAAAAAGCTTAGCATTAAGGAGATAACATCTCCTGTGGACACACCATAATGTGCTACGCACAATCAAAACATCTTCTCAAATTCAGAGACCCTTTCAGCACATAAGGAAAAATAATGGAAACTAATGCTAGATAAATGCTGAAGTCAAGTATAGTGAGGAAAATGGGCAGAAAGGCTGGTAAATTTTTTTGTAACAGTATAAAAATTAACTGTTATTAGAATTTTTTTTTTTTTACAGTTCCACTGTTAACTCAAGCCAAGACTACCCAATGTGCCTTTACAGTCAAATCCTTCTTTCCCCATTCTGTCCAAGTAGCTGCATTGCTAGAAGTGAACCCCAGAAAACAAAGTTGTTTTAAGTCAACACTGAGAGGTCTAGAGGACTGCCTACAGACGGGACTGCAGTGTGCTCCTGCTGCCTCTACAACAGCTGCCTTATTATTTCCACATTTCTCTGTAACTACAAGGAAATACTTCAGGAGTTTCACTCTCAGATGCTATGCCAGGATAATTTTACGATCTGTTCCATTTGTAGGCGTTCTCACAGCTGAAAGCACACCAAGAGTGACCGACAGCAAACCTCACCATAACTGCTGTTATCCTTACATACCCAGGCAAAAACATTTCTCTACTTATCTTGGAAGGTGAGAAGCCTTTTCTTCCTAGCAAACATTTTCCTACTTGCTAATGGGACATAACTCCTCCAGCCACCACTGCAGTCTTGATGCATCCAGTCACAAACCAGATCTAAATGAATTCTTCATCTCTGATCACACTCAATCAAGTGTCCCCTCTGCACAGGGACAAAACACTTGGACACTGAGCCATGGAGGCCATGTTTTAATTGTGCAGGATAAATTTGTGCGGGTTGTAGATGACAAAAAATCAAACAGAGGACACCTAATGCTGTCTAGAAAGATTACAGAAAAACATCCAGTGTTTCACTTTTTACGTTTTAGCAACAACTTGCATCATCACAGTACAAGGCCTGTGAAGAAATTCAAAATCTTTTGAAGTTTCAAGTATAAACATTAGTTTTCTGCTGTTTGAGTCCAAATACACAGGATATTACCCAAATAACAAGGTACTTTGAAAAACTAAAATGCCATAGGCAGAGGTCACTGGCAGAGGCAGTAATCCAAACTCCCCTTTCAGAGGTCATCATCACTTAACTCATTTTGCCAAGCTCTTTTGGCCTCAAGCAGCAGTTGCACCACTGACTATAAGCACATTGATCTGTTCTTCAGGTTTCCTCCCAGAAACTCTTACAAAATCCTAGCCCAAAGCTCAAGAGACTTCCACTTCTCATTCCCACGCTGCCAGCCCTTCCAGAATGCCCCAGCAGCTCAGGGCACGGTGGCCAAGCTGTATCCAAAAGTGTCTGGCTGCAGACCTTCCACTTCCATAAGCCCATATCCCTGAGTGAAGGCTTCCAGAGGAGTCTGGAAAACCCCTCCCTTGGGAGATGTGCTGAAAGGCTTAGAGATAACTCACTTTGCTCTAAAAAATTGACAATTGAGTCAGATTTCCCATGACTTTTGGGACAAGCCCTTTAAAATGCAGAAGTAACCAGCTTCCACAATTATCAGAAGAACTAACAGCAGAGGCAGTGACCCTAAACTGAGCTGAGACTTGAATTTTGTGCAGCTGTGCTGAACTGCGGATCAGCTGCACAACTGCTATGTCTCTGGCTGCCCCTGGGATCCATAGGATGCCCTGCCAAAAGCCCACTGGCATTGTGGGTTCTCAGGGCCACAGCAGGGGGACAGGCAGGCTCCTGGAGCACCTGTCAGTATTCCATGCAGAAGGCATTCCCGGGATATATTGGGAAATATTCTCAGACTCCACCAAAATATAGTGACCCAAACCCAACCAGTGATACATAGCAGAGCTGGCCAAAAAAATAAAGCAGCAAAGTTATCAGCTCCAGGTTTCTGGATTGAACTTTGGAAAGCCTGGCATAGGGATCAAAGCTGGATGGCCTCTCCCACACAAGAGTCTTCAATAGCAAGATTTTTCTACAAGACAAAACTCTAGTTGATCCCTCTGGATCTGTTTGTTTCCAATGGGGCTTGGTTCCAGCAAAGAAATGGAATAAAGCTTTTCTTATACATTTTTCTCTAACATACGATTTATAACACTGGATTTTTTCACTCTGGCCAGTGCAATACAGATGAGTGCTTAAACATTCAGTTCAGCAACACCTTTGCACTTGTTTTCAATACATTTCCTCTCTACTCTTTAATTGCTTAAAACAACTATAAGACCCAAACATCATAATATGCAAAAACAAATAATATATCACTTAAGAACACCAACTGTCTTTCACAATCTTCCATAGCACTACAGAGATATTTGTCCAGAATTAAACTTTAGCAACATGGTTTTAAAGATTCAGAAACTATTTAGAAAAAACTCTTTTTTTAAACCACTTACAAAAATTTAATTCTGTACATTAAAAAAGAGACAAAAAGTCTTACAGAGTGTTTGAAATTATACCTTTTCCAAAACCTCAGAGGGAGCAAGTGATGAACCCTGTTTTCCAAGTCTTGATGGCAGAGTGAAGATTTGTGCAGTTTAAAGTTAATTGACATGTTATTAGGAGCATTGCACTCAATTGAAATGGGCATAATTCACTGACAAAGAAGTAAGTCAGGAGTGAAATTCTGTGAAAGGATTTTCTAACCACCAGGTCAGTGGCAATTTGTGTGGAACAGCTTAGGCTGGCTCACTCTGGAAAGGCAAAAGTCACTTAATGGTGCAGCCTATTTCTCAGCTATCAGAGATGCTGCATGATCCATCACACATCACTGCTGCAGCCATTCCTGCTCAACTTCTTTCCCCTGTTCTGATAAAGATAATGATGGCCTAACTTGCACTTGCCAAAGACTGCCAAATATTGCTTTGGACTTCTAAGACATCAATAACTTTTTCACACAGGGTATCTGTGCATCAAATCAAGGAACTCACACACTTGTACAGCTGAGGGGAGCAAACCAATGGCAGAGATTTGCGATAGGTATGCAAATCCCTGCTCCATTTCTCCATTCTTGGAACAACTTTCAACAAAAATTTATGGCTCAAAATAGCAAATTAATAAGGTAGAAATTAAAACATTGCACAGAGAAAAGACTGCTGATTTATTCAATTCTGAAGAGATGGGTAAAATGGAGAATGACCTTTGACCAATGTTGAATGCTGATTTCAGCTCTCCAAAGGCACTATGGATCACAATGATCACTGCAGGAAAGGTACAACTATCTGCAAAGCAAGAAACAAAGTCCAGTCAAATCGTAGTGATTTTATAGGGATATGAGCATAGCTACTTGTGATCAAAGTTTCGTTTGATACAGAATTCAAAAAACTGTGAAATTTGTATCAAATGAGACCGAAATCACAAACAGCTATACTCAAATCTATTTGTGACTGACACAAAGTACATGAGCTATCCCTTCTTTAACCCTGCAAGAAACCCTTCTACAACCAAATGGGACAATTCACAAATTAAGCATAACCCAAAAAGAGGACAGTAAGTCTGCACTTGCCATCTGAAGACAGTTCTGTTGTGCTGCATATTCAGTATTTACAATCTGCTCTAATAACTATTATATTAAGCAATTATTTTGCATTGGCCCATCATTCAAGAAAAAGAAGCTCAGCAGAGATGCCCTGGGAAGGAGTAACCACGTACATGTTCCACTCATGGCTGTTGCTGAAACACCTTCTCCAGCTCTCAGCACAGTTGTGTGTGCAAGAGGAGCTCACAAGGTGTTTGAAATGCAAAATTATTCAGATTCTCATTTCTTTGGTCTTACTGCAACAATTAACAATATGCTTATTTTGATGCACCTCTATTATTAAGGAGAAAACACAGCAGGCAAGGCATTTAAGAATATTAGCTGTAAGGCTTTTATGACTTTCACAGGACTTTCTGGAATTAATCTAGAAAAACAAAAAGACATCTGTACACATTACTACGTATCAGAATAAAAAATTATTTGCAAAAGCTTTTCAGAGGCAGCTTTTCTAAATATCTGTTCATTTTTAGCATTACTTTGCTTCAATATTGAAAATTAAGCCTATGCACCAGGACAGTGAATGAACTAGTTAGCAATCATTTTTCCTTTCAATTGCTTTATTTTCTTTCTTGTTCTTTAATACTGGGAAGTTTTATATTTAGGCAGAAGTCTCCAGGCAAATTATTGCTTAAAGTAAATGAAAGCTAAACACCAGAACCCAAGCCTGTGCTGCATGCCAATTCATGTCTTAAAGGCAGCAGCCCCTCTTCCTTCTCCTAACCCTCTGCCTTATACTTTGCACAATTTCTGCACTAAATGAGAGGAGTCCTGCAGCACAAATAGTTTATTGTGCAATTAAACCCTACAACATATTCACAAAAGAAGGCAAAGTGCAGCAGCTCAAAAGAAAAAAAAAAACTGCAGTAGGCTTTTAATAAAATTATATTTTACTAAGCATGTACTCTTTGAATGACTGATCTAGAAAATCTTTTCTTCTAAATTTTTCTCTCAGATTCACATTAAGACAGCCCCATGCGAATTCACTAGAAAAGCTCAAGGGTTGAAAACCAGTGAGTTTCTTAACTGCTGTGTTAGTTTGAAGCCTAACTGAGAACAAGCAGAAGTACTTAACAAATATATACTCTTTCCCCTATTTCCTTGACTAAACCATTTAAACTCCTCAGAGTGCAGGAACTGCTTAAGCTTTTAATTCCCTTAGTGCTTTTGCACAGGAATCTGTTGGCTTAGTAGACTTACAACAACCACTTTGTTAGGCATGGGAAGCAAGATAACAAGGGAAGTCCTATTCCCAACACTCCACTCCTGTCCCACCTAACAAACATTGCTCCACCTCCCCAGCTGCTGCCCAGCAAGAATGACACAGAAAGTGCTGTCACTTTGCAATATCTCAAGTTTTATTTCACACTGGAATATTAAATTTCAGACGTTCCTATTACTGACAACTTACTGAAAGCAAGCTTAAATGGAAGAGGAAAATATTTGAATGCAACAAAAAACACATTATTGCCACATTTCTTCACTTGCAATTTTTCAACTATGGCTTAGTTTTATTTTGTTGTTGAAACCGGGTCTACTGTCAGAAAGCAGGAGTGGCTTATCCATGTGCAAATACTTAAAATAGATATAGATTACATTTCATTGTTGGATTTGAAGGCAGGCTGACAGGGAGAGAAGGGCTGATGCAAAATACCAGGAAATTCTGGGTGGAGACAGAGGCATTATAAGTTGCTGGGGTTTGCACATGGGCAGGGGAAAAATGCCAGTTTTACATCTGCTCTCCTCCTGGTGACCCATCCACCAAGAAAACAAAAAAGCACCTCCATTGATGATCTGCTTCTCAACACACTTGTGGGTTCATTGCTGATGAGCATAAATGGGAGTTTTTTCTTTTTTCAAGTCCTAAGCCATACTAACTTTCTAAGCTGTTCTACAGCATCTGTACAGAGAAGTTTTAACCTCTAAAAAAACTGATTTTCAAGCAGGAAAAAAAAAAATCAAACTATTTACCCACAAGCACTTTTTCTCTAGAAACAAATCAGCGTATACGTATTTTGCAATACTATATGAAAGAATCTCAGATTTTATTAAAAGTGAAACAACAAGATAAAATTACTTTTAAAATAATCTATGGTATGACACTAGTTGTGAATTAAAACAACTTGCCTACTCTTAACTAACAACAAGAAATTAAAAGTAGCACTGTCCATTATACATTTTTAAAAATGTAAACTTCCTAATTCCCAAAAAAAATTTCTGGTAAGTATAAGTTTTTAAAATATTTGGGGGAAAAAATAAAAAATAGAACCTTTTCTCAACACGTATGGCAGGCACACTGCATCTACTCACTACAATTTCAAAACCCTGTTTGGGATTGACGTCACAAATAATTCTGACTCTCAGCACTGTATGTACCTTGCTGGCACAAAGAGGGTATTTTATACTGACACATAAAATACAGCTTTGAGGAATTTTATGCCTATATATTCAGGTGATCTTGAGCTACATGCAAAACCAGGATGATTTTAACTCTGACAAATAACAAATGGTGCTACCTTTTTCTCTCAAATAAACCTTAAGAACTACACAAATTTACTGATAATCTCTATGTTCCTATGCAAATAATCACAAAAAAATTGTGACAATTGCAAATGTCACAATGCATCAAGCAGGAAAAAGCATTCAAAATGCTACATAAATAATAGTTAGGAACACTAATTTAAAAAATATTTTTCAGAAAGATAACTTTATTCTTAAAATAGCCATGCCCTTCTAGAAACTTATTTGCTTGCTTGTATGTTTCATCCTTCCAGATTCAGAAATATAAAAAATCTTTTGTTCACAATGAACAAGTCATGCAAAAATGACTCAATTAAACTACAGTTTATAATAGAATTTATTTGTTTTCTGTACCTTTCTTTTTAATGTCACAATATTTGGGCACCATATCCAGGCTGTTATTGTTTTAAATCCCTCAGAATTGCTTTGACAGTAGTAATTCCCACAACACTGAAAATCTTTGGCACTATACTTTAATGTCAAAAGGAATTAATTCAAACTGAAAGAATACAAAACCTTTTGTCCTTTTAAACAAGAACTTTTAATGAGATATATAATTGTACTTACTGCACATCAAAAGTACAAATTTAATTCAGCTTGCATAAGAATACCAGATTTATTTTTTTCCCTTCTTGCTAAAAAAGCTGGAGGCACTTCCACCGAGTATTAACCTTAAAAACCTTGACACTCCCCACAGGAAACTGATTTTCTACAAAAACTTTGGGAAGGGTTCAACTTGGATTCCTGAGCAAGACATTTTCAGCCCATTTGGGTCCCCACACAAAACAGATGAGAGCGCAGCATATGCAAATCCAACACATTGCACGGGACCACATCGGATGAAACTTCGAGAATAGGAGGAACAAAATGGAAGGCAACAGAAAACCAATTCCAGAGTTTAACATTTTCCCTAAGTCTCTTTATTAAGCGCTCTGTAATGAAATTGTTTGCACAGTAATTGCTGATCTTCTGTAAGTCTTGACAGACGTATGAGATGGCAATCATCCAACTTATTTTGCTCCCAAGAGTTTCATATATGACTTGTTTTTAAAGGAATTAATAAGAAACACTTCTGACTCAACAAGGAATTTACTGTGAATTCATTCCCTTGCAGAGGGATGACTTTTGGGGGGTTTTTGTGGGTTTTAATCTTAATTTTGGGGTTGTTTGTTCAGTTTGGTGCCAGTATTTGCAGCTGAGGGCCCTTTGAACACTGGGTTCTGTTATGAGGCTTTTATTTTCTGGTCCACAACCAATGCTGGTTTCAAGGACATGAAGTGTACGTGATCACACAAGGAAGCCAATAACAGTAGTATGTTTTTAAGACTAGAATTTAAAGGAAAGAACACAGATACAGCTGAATACACCATACAACACAGCCCACCATTTCAACACGTGTAGAAACTCCAACCCTGCCTTTGCTGGAAACTAACATGCTTTCATGAACCTCAAAATCTCCATGAACTCTTTATGGATTAGTCCACTGAGGCAAGAAGAGTTTTGGGGCAGGCAATGACTCCAAACACAGTTCACTGATGGACAGTAAAGATCCTGCAGTTGGTTGAATCATTTTGATTGCCTTGAGGGCCGTGATGAGTGCTTGTGATCAGCAGAATGGATGGTACAGCTCTGTCCTCAGGGAGGACCTCTCCTGGCACTGCAGCTCCCCAGGGCCTTTGAACACCTACCAGTGTGCCTGAGGCACAAGGGAGTCCCTGCTCAGAACCCAGAGGAAAGCCACAGTGCAACTCCCACTTCTCTGAAGAATCACTCCCACATGGGCTTTACTCTTATGTCTGATGTGAGCATTTGCACTGTTTTCAGACTTACTAGCAAGTGATACCCCAAGATTCTTGATGAAAAACTTCCTCTGCTTGCACTGTCCCAAGACTTCCTGTAGAAATGTCCAAATGTAAATGTCAGTTTGCAGCACTAAACTAAAGGGAGGCATGGGAGCAGTTGGCATGGTAAATGAGAGGAATAACCTGTTTTTTATATCCTCTGTACACTGGATACAAACAACATCAGACTTAAAAACAACCTTGAACCCTAAGATAAGGCACCAGTAGAGTCCATTAGCTATAAAGGTTGTAGAGTTAGCACCTAGGATTAACAAATTGCTTGATACATGGCAATGGGATTTTGCTATGGGCAGGAAAGAGTATTTAGGGATGGTCCAAGGTCCTTTCCATGCTTGTAGATTATTCAGCCTCCTGTAAAGATGTGGCTGATGTGATCACACCATACAATACTCTCTCCAATACTTTTCAGAACTCATTAGCTTTGGTGTCCATTTGGTTTGAAAGAAGGGCAGAGGTGTCAAGAAAAGCATTTCCCAGACCATGATTTTCACAGGTCTTATCAGTACTGCTGATGCAACTCAGCTCCTTCTCTGTGCTGACACAGCCATCAGGTGTCATGAGCTGTTTCTGAACCAGTTAATGTTTCTGTTACGACTGGCCCATGAAAAGTGCTATGCTGTGCTCATGCTGCCATTTGCCTTTTTCCTATGAAAAGGCAGTGTGGAAGGCCAGGAGCAAGGGATGGCAACCCAGGGGCAACTTAGGACACAAGTCCTAAGTCCTGAAAGACAAGACTGTGTCCACTGGTCCCTACCTCAACAGCCATTTCAAGAAAAAAGTACAGAAAGACCACTAATTTTCAATGACAACTAAGATCTACAAAAACCTCAGACATGCTTTTACTGATTATCCTGTCTTTTATTCCCTGTCATACTTTGAAAAGTGAAAATGACAAAGTCCAGTCTTACTGGGTAGCCTCTCTTACTGATGATCAAACCCTCTTCCTTTTTTACACTAAAGGGATCCTTGATCACCCCAGGTCCACTGGTCTTCCTCCCTACCATCCTCTTGCTCTAAAAGCAGCAGTCAGTGATGAAGCAAAGAGCAGAGGAACATCCAGACCAGCTGAGCAGGGCTATGGGCACAAAGGTGTGCATTGCCCATTGCTCGTATCCTGCTTCTCAGAGGAAGCTCAGCCCTGGCATTTTCAGAACATGCACAAACATCTCTCTAGACTGGGGAAGCTGGTTAAACACAAGCATACATCCTCTGAAATTATTTTGCATTCCAAATAGTCCTTCAAACAAACCACGTCACAAGCATTTTACACAGCTCAAGACCAAAAACACATTCACAAAGTCAAAAGGCACATAGTCAAGGTAAGTTTGCCTCATAATTAGATAACCTTACATAACATTTTCCAAGATTTAGTACCAGCAAAAACACTTCTGTCATGAAATGAATGGTGGAGTTTGTTATTTTTAAATTCCACCGGACAGAGTTTTGCAAGTTTTGTACAAAAAATTATTTTATTACAATGTTTATACTTAAACATTTCTGTAACAAAAATTTAAAAGTAAGACAAATGTTCTTTCCAAGTAAAGAAAAAACAGACAGCAGAGGAATAGTGAGAAATTAAGGAAAATTATTACTCATAATAAAAAAATACTGATTTTTTTTTTAAAGAAAGAAATAAAATCAGTAAATACTTTCAGAAGGTTCCACAATCCTCTTAATTAAGGATGAAATAGATACAGAGATAATTAATGAGATAGATACATCACAAGAGAAATGTTTTGTAATAAGACAATCTTGCTGCAAAGGAGACTTAAGTAAGCAGAAGAATCTCCTGCACACCAGCACAACTAGGGCAGCTCTCTCACCACAGGCAGTGAAACCTGCAGGGAAACCATTGCTAAATGATCTAGACTTCTTAGACACAGCTGAAGAAATTAATGTCTTCTCACACAAATGAGTGAGGAATGAGCAAATGGCAACGATGTTGGGTATTTAATTGAGAAGTAGCCACCAAGTGCAGCATGCTGAGCTGGCCCACTGTGTGTGAGGGGCTCATTTCCTTGTTGTGTCAAGGATAATCCACCTGTTCACCTCAATCCCCAAAATGAGACATCACTCAGGGTCACCGAGAATTTAAAAAAAAAATACAAATGGGTAGGGGGGAAGGAACAGACATTCTCTCCAGCTCCCAGGCAGATGGCAGTCACAAAGGCTGGAAACACCAGGAGAAAGAACTGGCACAAAAGGAACAAGAATAGTGCTGGGGAACATTGTCTTCAACTTCACGGGGAGTTAGAGGGAATTTACAGGACAGACTGCTCCCAAAGCCCTGCAGTGATCAAACAGGGGTGCAGGTCATCCTGCAAAGCACTCCATGGGCAAGGGGTGTCTCCTGGAAAGCCCTTAGGGGACAACATCAAACCTCTCAGTGGCTGTGGCCTATTTAATACCAGGATTTATGAGAATCCATGTCCACAAATGTCCAAGCACTTGCATTTTTCTTAATGCCAGAAAACTAAGGAAACCAAGGAGGCGACAGGATTCAGCTCTAGTTTCAAGGAAATCTTCTCAAAGTCATGCATTTTAGCAAGTCATACAATTAAAAAAAAGCCCTAAGTAAAGCTGACAAAAAGAACAAGAACACATCCCTTCCGTTTCTCATCCCTCTATTTATTTATTTCCTGGCAGATGCAGAGAAGTGCTGAACCAGCAGCTCTCTTGGCTGGTGGAAGTCGCCAGCTGGAAACCAGGGGAACAAAGAGCAGTGCAGGTGGAGCCTCGTGGGAAGAGACAGGGAAGCAAAGAGGGGCACAAAAATAGCGACACAGAGCAGATATGGAGACACTCGCCTGTCCCTTCTGCCCTTCTCCACTCACCACGACAGTGATTCTTAAAATGCTATTTTATAGCCATCTTTTATCTCATGCCCAAACCACTCTTTAGAATCATAAAATAATTTAGGCTGGAAAAGACCCTATTTGAGTCCAACTGTTAATCCAGCCTTGCTCCAGGCACGGTGACTTGACCACTTCCCTGGGCAGCCTACATTGGTCAAGGAGGTGTCTTTGAGCAGCAGAATCAATAAAACTCAACCTTCTCCAGACCCTTGTCTTGATGTGACATTTCTATAGGATTCTTTAATGTTAAACGTGGCCTGACTTCCTTTTGGAACAATCCTCTCAGCAGTAAAATTAATAGGGCTTTCTCTTACCAGATGACTTAGTCTTCCACATAGCTCTTGAGTACTCTTCAAAGTCTCTCAATTTTCTTGAAATTTTGTGGAAATACTTAAATTCTGTTGTGCTTGCCCTAAATTCAGAAGTTCTTGCAGGGCTAAATTAATAGTATCATTGCACAAGCCTCACCTCTTTCGAAAATCAGACCAAAGAAACCTCAGCCCATGACACAGGAAATTGACACATTTTAGATTACAGTAAGAAAGGTGACGTTGAATAAGTAGTAATAAAGGAGACCATCTCTTTTTTTAGCTGAAAGCACACAGCTATGTAGGAAATGGCAAAGCCTTTCAGGAATATAGGTTTATGGTTAAACATACAGTGATAACAAAAAGACCATTAGTTGATAGGTCATTGCTAGCAGGAGACAGAATCTTGAATTAAATAAAGAACAGGTGACATGTTAAGCCAGCCCACTAATGTGGAACCAGATGAGGGATGCCTTTCCTGCAGTTTACATTACACATTCAGAAGGTCCAAGGTGTCTTCAGCCATTTGACCATTTAATGGTTAATGAGACTGATGAATGTTCACACAAGGATATAAATAGCCTTCATATTCTCCTTGCAACCTCGGTAAGAAATGAGCTACTGCTGCTACAGAGGTGTACACTGAATGTTCTATTGCAAATTAGTACTTCTGGCATTGTGCTTGCAGCAGCTCTAGCATAGACCACAAGAAAAGGGGAACAAGAGAGAGCAAGACTCTCATTAAAGCATTGACAGAAAATTCTAACAGAACAGAAATATCAGCAGCAGAGCAGAAGAAACGTTTTATATGACATGGTACTGAAAAGCCACTTGAGATTAAACATTTTTTAAGTGTTAACTTGGGGAAGTGGACCACTATGGCAATGTGTATTAGCTTATGACTCAAACATACCTTTCCTTACTATACAACTCCATTATGGTCTTTCATCACAAAATTATAGCTCTGGCCATCTTGGAACAATGTTGAAAATTTTTTTTTAAATAGCTTAATGTTCTTCTACATAGGAAAGTGTCTTGAAAGTGTCATTAGGAAGCAAAGCAGAATTTCAGGTATTTAAAGTTGACCCAAATAATTTCACTGCTCCAAACGAAGGTTTTCTCTCTAGAGTCACATATGGCCCAAGCCACTGCGCTGTGAAAACTGCACAAAAGCTTTTCTGGGCCAATGCAAATTTGACCATAGGATGGTCCTGCAACTCTCAATTTATACATTACCAGAATTCTCCATATGGATGGGAATCAGGAACACATAAAACTAGATAGCACTACTCATCCACTTATTTAAATGTATTTCACATCTATAGCCCTTGACACATCGCTCCTCTTTCTTTTCATTAAAATGTGAAACACCTATGCTTTGAAACTGATCAACTTACTAGGACTATAAAGGTATTATGGTGCNTGTCTCTTCTGTCCTGTCGGATGTTCCCCTCTCTCAGAGATGTTTACTTTAAGGTCCATCCTTCAGTACCTGAACAGAAGATCTTCATTTCATTCCCAGAGTAATCTCATTTGTTGCAGGGCTGAAATTCAGTAGTCATACTGAAACAAAGTGCCTTGCTAGACTTAACTAAAGCTTTACCTCTTGAACACTTTCCCTGCAATCAAATATATGCATAGTAAGTAATGCAATCTAAAAACAGCTAATGAGTATTTCCTATGGAAAAATACTCCTTTGGAGAATATATTCCTCAAGGACAGTCCTGATTTAGACTAGATTAAATAAAAGATATAATTACTATAATACAGTTGTGGGTGGAGGAGGGGGCGGAGAGAGGGAGAAAGAAAATAAGGGACTGATAACTTGATGTAAATAAGACTAAGAATTATTTTCCTGCAGACATCAGTACTGCCCAATGCTGCTCTTTCTTGTTCTGAAAAATTCTAGCTCTGGCCAGTGAACCTGGGACCTGTCATGCTGTGAGGTAGCAGGTGCTGTAACATCATCAACCCCAGGCTCCCCATCCTGGTTCCTTCCTCTCACAACACTCAAAATATATTTTGACAGACATGACTTCACAGCTGTATTATTTTAGAGGTATATTGTACCGCCAGAATAATAATATAGTGCTGTTTTTAAAAAGAAGTCCATGGTTAAGTGAGGGCAACAGCAGAATACAATTGCAAAACTCCCCAAGCATACTATTTGTTACAGGGGTACATCTCCATCCTATATCAGGCATAGAAAACAGAAAGCTGAGGCTTTCTTCATTTCTAACCTTGGCAGCACCTTATGAAAAACTCAACTTAAAAACTGAATAAGATTTTGGCTTCAAAATTTGGTTTGTTTGGGGGAATTTTGAGGGGTTGTTTATTTGTTTTGGATTTGGTCCTTCTCTTGCTGTTGCCAGAGATTACCCAAAGACTCTGTAGGAAGCTTCAGATCTCAGCAGTTTCTAACCTTATGCTATCTCTCTTTAAAGGTTACTGGGTTCTAGCCTGTTTCATCTTCCATCTGCAGCAGACATTTATATTTATAAGCTGCTCATCACTATGATACCTAAAGCATCTAATAAAAACCAGAAACAAGCAGCTTCCTGGACCCTGCCTTTTATTACTCAACAACAGAGAGCAGCTGTTAACAACATAATTGGGTTTTATTTATTTTGCCTTCTGATCTCCTCCCAAACCAGAGAAGCCCAAACAAACACTGGCCACCTGGATGACTCCTTCAGGCTCCTCCAATATCTTTCACATCCACTGCTTCCAATGACAATCACTGTTGTCCTGCTTCTACTTATCCCCCTCAGCCTCAGGTAAGGTCTTCATTTATATATTCTTAAAAGGCAAAACTTGTTTCAGCCTATCTATTCTTTATGCTTCCAACCAGCCCCATA
The DNA here is from genome assembly GCA_013397245.1 of Thryothorus ludovicianus. Lineage (NCBI taxonomy): Eukaryota > Metazoa > Chordata > Aves > Passeriformes > Certhiidae > Thryothorus > Thryothorus ludovicianus. The sequence continues at coordinate 29,920 of VZTB01002540.1, forward strand.
AGGGATCTCCTGTAAGTACCAGAAGCACAAAAAGCTGCTGGGAGGCATGAACTTTGCAGGTACCAAACCCAGAAAGGAACCTGGCCAGTAACCCAGACATCAGCCCACCATGACCTGCAAAAATGCACTAGCTACTTTGGAATAGGCTTGTTTCTCCTCATGCTTCTTCAAAAGTGTACCACTGTATATTAGATCCAAAGAAATTTTTTTTCCATTCATACTGAAGTCAGAGTTTGCAGAAGAGCCAGCCTCAACACACAGGACATGTCTACATGGCTAAATATGAGAGCACTTCTAGCAGCTACAATTATCTAGGTCTTCCACAACTTTCAGCAATAATAGAGAAAAAGCTCATTCTTCAGAGGTTTAAACATTTGTTTCTTGCTTATCAGAATGAGTTATGGACAACTCTGCAAGGCAGATCTGACAGCTGGTGTCTGCCTCATTCTGACAGCAGTAGGAGAAAGCATTTAAATTTGCTAAAAACCACTGGAGTTAATATCCACAAGAAGTGGCAAAAACCACACGAAAAATGTGAGAAATCCTCCCCAGAAAAATGGCAGCAACCAGACCCAGTCAACCTGAACTAGACTAAATGAAAATACTGCAACATCTTGAATTTCTTCCTGAAAAAAAAAAACCCAACCCAGACCCAATCCACTATGATTTCAATGAACCTTTCAAATTTCTGCCAGGAAATGAAATGGTCACCCTAACACAAAGATACCACAGGGTCCCTTGGAAGCTGTTGCTTTGATGTTTCACACCTTTGTGGCTCCTCAGCAGGTGACTTCTCTGAGGCACCACAGTCTCCCTTCTGAACAGGCTTCCTGGCCAGAACCACTTCTATCAGTAATGGCAGAATTAGTGTAAGGAACAGAAAGGAATCAGAGATGATACACACGAACAACCTCCTTCCCAAAATTCGTGTGTTTAAGGTGTCACAGTGCTTCAACATCCAAGCAGCTTAAAACAAAGTGTTTTGATTTAATTCAACAAATTACAAGCATTTAAACATTTCCGAAGAAACTTCTCTTGCAAATATCATTAAATTTGCCCTAGAAAACAGCAAGAAATGCTGGCATGTCTCATAAAGATGCAGTTCTGAGTTTTGTTCTGCTTTCAGACAAAATGAGACTTAACTAACATAAAAGAAAACAGAAATTCTGTGACACACGATGAAATTTGGCCACAAAAAATAAATCTCTTAGAGACATTTCTCCCACTCCATCAGAATATCTTTTAAAAATTATCTTCTTTCTTCCATAGTTACTGTTACATGATTTTTTGGACTGGCTACTCCAATAAAACCTTGATGCTTCCCGTACCCCTCCTGTTTTATCATATTTGGCATGTTTCCTGAGTTCACTTCCCTAGTGCTTACAACTACAGCAGATCCTTTTTAAGGACAATGCAGCAAACACAAAAAACATTGTCTTCTACAGTTGTGCAGTTAACTTAATAACATTTATTAAAATTCTTCCTTACTTGACAGTTATGGACTATTTTTTTAAGACTGAAGAGTTGTCAAAGGTTTTCTAAACTGAAGGTGTACTGTTGTTGCTAATTCTATTGCATGTGGTATGTGCTGAAGACACTTCCTGCCCTTCCTCGATCGTATATCCCGTTTACCTCTAGTTGGAATCAACACATCTTTTGGAAAAGAAGGTTAAATTTTTTGTCACCACTAAATAAAATACTAAAATTATCACTATTTCGCCCAACATGCTTGCACCTTATGTGCAGAAATGCATCCTTCAGTCAGTGAGAATCTACTTGTTTGTGTCCACACCAAGGGCTTGTCCTCGATTCAGCTAAAGAGCACAGGATTTCAAAACAGCAACACTAGAGTCAAAGATGACACCATCTCCAGTGCCCATGCACAGTGTGCCAGCATTTATGGCACATTTTCTACCACAATTCATATTTGCAATTCTATCTGTACAAAGTAAAGAAAAAGCAGCCTATGGCTATTAAAATATATAGATATTCTTATAAAGACAGCAATTATTCAGAGGAAGGAAATGAAAAAAAACCAAAAATTAAATACATACAGAATCACACAGTTGAGTTTGAGCCTCTCTCCCCTTTTATTCTTATTTTCTGCATTTGGAAACTCAAAGTACTTCACCTTTTACTGCTCCACTGCTGTTACTGTTCACAACAAAATAACTCTGACTCTGTTTGCTAGCCCACAGCAGTCACCCAGTTTTGCAAGTGATTAGACACATTGTTTTGTTCCCAGCACCATCATCTTGGCTTCCATAGGACATCATTGTGTAAATTATGCCAGAAGTAAATAATGCATGAAATGTGAAATGTTGCCTATGCCAAAGCTGATCTAATGTTTCTTGGTGTGGAAAGAGACTTTAAGAAAAACAAAGGATTAAAGAAAAAGGTAAATTAATTTGAAAGGCTCATGCCAAAAAAACACTTGAAATTTATAATCATAATAATAAAGTAATACTACAGACATTTGCTATTGAAAGTAGAATTCAGCTTCATGACTCATACTGGAGTGAGCAAGCAGACACCATGGACCATGTTCAGACAGTGAATTCAAGCTCAGCCAAGTGTTTCCTATTAGATGACACTAAATTTTCAACTTCCCACCAAGCCAGTGGGAATTATGAGGCCCAAATCCAGCATTTATTATGGCTTGGCCCAAAGGAGCATCTCCCCATCACTTCCTCACAGTGAAGGGGACCAACCCAGTCCCGCACATTCTGACTGGAGGATTACACAGGTGCAGGGCTAAAATTCTAGAACCAGTATTTGCATCTTTTTTGGATGGGGGGAAGACTGCAGGGCAGAAAAAAAACCTACAGACATCAAAACTAAAGCAGAAGAAAACACTGAAGATGTACTCTGGTAGTCAGGCTATTGAAAGTTACTCAAGGCCCCCTCTTTTTTTTTTTGCAGGCTTCACAGCGCTGAAGATGGGGAACTCCTGAATCTCTGCTCAGAAATGTGTGCTCATTGTAAAGGCCTGCATGGCTCAAACTGGCACAAGAGATGATTTAACAGGCAGCCTCTGTGTAACCTCAGAGCAGTTCTAAGCAGCCTGTTCCAGACCAGAGACAGCCCAGGATGCAGAGGAACATCTTCAACACCCCTCTGCAATTGTACCACCCACTCTGAAACAACTGGCAGCACCACGTGTCTGAACTTCAGTGTTTGCAGGACAGATTTTTGGGAAAAATAACCTATTTAAAACATTATTTAAGTTTAAAAGAGATAAGTAAGATATTTTATAATTATCTAGATAAAGACCTGTCTTGTTTACTGGTCATTATTAAAACAACACTCTTACTTTTTAAAAAAAAATACGATGACGTTTTTGCTCTTACCACAAAGTAATAATTTAAAATATATTTGAGCAACCACATCACCTAATATACATCTTAATTCTTATTTTATAAGAAATTTGCTCCATTAGAACCGTTAATAAGAGACACACCTATTTGTGTGGGTATGTATAACATATGCAAAGTTAAATTTAGCTGAAAATTGGAATTCATTTAAAAACACAGTCTTCATCTGCTAAAAAACCCAAAGCTACGCATTTCTTATATATACAAAGATTTGGATTGTAAACACATTTTGCCTTTTAAACACTTTGATAAATAAATATAATTTGCAGTTAATGATTTAGTTGATTATTTCTGTTCACTATGTCCTACCAGATCACAGAACTAACAGATCTCATCCCACCACATCCTTCCACCTCATCATCTTATCTAAAAGGCAGGAATAATAATTTAAAAAAAGAAATCTAAAAAATTATTAAAAAAAGTTATTCCAAACAGAGTTCTCAATTTTATGCAGTGTGATCCAATAATGCTGCTGAATACAATGGATAAAGAAAATATTCCCTCTGTTCAGGAAGAGGGGATTACTATTTGTCCACAGTTGATTTTCTACTCCACCAGCCTTTTCTAGTTAATTATCCACTAACTCAGCTACTAAACTGTTTGACAGTCTCAAAAGTTGAACTAGCATATATGGCTCATTAATGTTTTATTTTACCGTACTGTTGGTATGTTTAGATGTTAATACATCAAAGAATCTTGCTTTACAAATATTATATCAGACATATTTCTCAAATCATAGTATTTTAAATTTAAACAGGTAATTTATCCTGATTCCTTGCCCAAGAAATGCTTGTTCCATCCTTCATGAGTCTATCTTGGCTAAGTTTTTCAGCTCAGCTAAATTCATGTTTTCAGACTTTGTACCATCCCTCTTTCACAGGAGGAGTTTGAGACAGATTCAGCCACTGAAGTGAACTGTGTTCAACATCTCCTTTGCAAAACAGACTGTGGCAACATCAGCAATCTGTGTATAAACATCACAGCACTGACAGCAGACTGCTGTAGATATACACAAGACTAGAAGAGGTTATACTCAACTGTTTGGTGAACCCCACTGCACTTATGTAAATACCATGACAAAACCACTTACTGAAAACATAAAAATGAAAACCATTCTTCATTGTCCCTGCTTCATACTGCAGCAACCCCTCATGAGGAAAGTTAACTCTTTTTCATCCCAATGGATCTTTTTTCCCCCATCCCTTTTGTATTATTTTAAATCACTGGCACAGCAAAGCGTTATTTTCTTGGGGAAATAAATAGTTAATCGACACTTGGTTGTTATGAGGGTTAATTACTGAAGGCTGCAGGTCCTGACCAGACTAATTCTGACCATCTCACTGGATGCCTGCAGCAAGCAGCTCTAAGAGTCTGTTTTACAGTGATTTGAAACACACTTGGAAGAAATGGCGTCTACAAATCATCTACTGTGTATGTCAACACTGAGGCACTCACAACTACTAATCGTGTAAGCAGTGACAATAAAGTGATAATTTACATCATAAAATAGTTTAAAGATATATTAAGACCTCCATTTTATTTTTTAATGGAATACATCAGCAAGACAGCTCCAGGTGAAGTTTTACCCTTTACTTTGTTACAATTCTGAAATTTTCGTAGTAACAATACTACTGTAGCTTTTACATCTGGGTTTTTCATTTTCCTGCTTACATAAACACAAGTTTGCTTGTGACTCCAGAAAAAGGACAGCTTAGGAGATTGTGGTCAGAAGTACTGACACTGAAATGCCAGTTTCCCTTTCCTCGTCTTGCTGCACTGCTTATATGATGCTGTTACCACGCTTTTTGTTTCTTCCTAGTGACTCAAAGACGTCACTAGGATGCAGCTTCTCTCTAACAACACTTTTTGATGGACCAACTGTTCACTCAGCAAAATCACACCACGAGTACAAGCATAATGCCACGTTCTGTCAACAGCTGCAACAGAGTGAACTTTATTTTTGTAAAGTAACATTGAGACTTTCCTCACTCAAACAGCTCGCATTGTAGCTGCCATAGTTCTCCTTCTTTTCTGCCTGTTCGAAGCACACAGTTCCACCCCAGCTATCATGAGAGGTAATAATTTACACTTACAGAATTAAGAAAAATATATTTCAGAAATCCAATCCTTACTGACGTTTTTCCAAAGGAACATCAACTTAAACATTTTAGTCTATTCACACTTCTGCTTTTTGAACACAATACAGTTTAAGTGTGGAGTTGTAACTATAGAGACAAGGCACAATAAACACAAGTTAACTCACGAAGTCTGTGGAAGAAAAGCACGACCGTTTGTCTGTGTTCCCTATTCAGAGTGCTGGAAGGAGAGTCCCAGCTAAAAAATGCAGCGCCTGTACAGCTCCAGCATCACACAATTAGTACTTGTCATCCTCAGAGCTCAAAATAACACAGTGTATTCGTTTGCAGAGGAAAGAATGTGTTTTCTTAAGAAAATTGGATCTCTGTGCTGATAGTGCCAAGACCACAAATAAGATTAAGGCTTATAAAAGTGAGAATTAAAGATACTGTCAGACAACCAAGCAAGAATTAACCAAATAAGTCAGAAACTAATGAAAACAAATAAGCATTTTAGTGTAAATCTTGAGTCCAGTTCTGCTCCTCAACTTCTTGATACAAAATATTCAGAGACAATAGTAATGTCAACAAACAGCAAAACTAGCACAAGTATGCTCTCCTTTGCTGATCAGAGGGCAGTGATTCAGTAAAGCATTATTTTATCTGAGATGCCTGCAGACATCAGCCCATTGTTAGTTGGCACCCACAACAAACACGCTTGGGGTCCCAGACCCAAGCAGCAGAGGCTGTGTGTACTGGTGGCCAGCTTCAGAACTGGTGACAAATCAACTGCCCCAAATGAGACAGGGCAAACCAGCCATTGTCAGCACTTGACAGCCATTAGGGTGGAGTACTGACACCCCAATGCACTCGGGGGGCAAAATCCAACAGATCTCCCAAGGAATAGGCCCAAAACCCCAGAGAGTTTGCCCACATGGCCACACAAACCTGTTTTAGTCATCCACTCTTGGCCAGTAGTGGCGCCTCCTGCCTTCCTCCCTTACCTCTGCCTCCTGTTTCCCCTTGTTAGAAAGGTTACAGATATTGATCTATGTAACAAAGCATGCTGTGGGATCACCAATGTTTTTGTGGGCCCGATGCGGCCAAAACACAGACTTTTCCCAAAATTTACTTTTTCTTTGTACAAATTCAGTTCTTTTCCCCTTTGTTAGGAGCCTAAAGCATAGAGAACACCATTTTCAACCTCATCAAAATGTATGTATATATATAAATCCAGCAGATGCTTTTGAATTTCTTCTAATTCTGACAGTCTGCATAAGTGCATGACTAGTCTGCTCTTTCTCCTTCAACATAAATACTGTAAAAAATAAAAATAACCCCAGCACAGACCTTCCAGACAAATAATTACAGACATTTTGCAGAGTTACTTTAAATGCCCCGGTAAAAGATCTGCCATAGGCTTTGTGCAAGTCTAAATACAATCTTAATGGCTCTGTCTTTAACCAAACAATATGTCTAGCCAAAGACTTTCAGTACACTGGGGAGGTATGATTATACAGCCCACAAAACCCATGCTGTTCTGTCCCTTCATGCCCTTCTGTGTCCTATGAAGTGTCTGACATTTTTAATTTTAGTGCTAACTGCAACCTTTTTTCCAGAACTGAAATAACTCTTGCTGAGTTCATTGTTCGATCCTGTCTGTAAGTAAAACGAAATCAGTGCAAGCTCTGCTGAACCCCACTGCCCAGCAGAATTGCTGGCTTTAATGAGCCTGGGTGTAATGAATCTGTGTTCAATCACTTCATTCTTAGCAAGACCCAGGACTCTCGGGTGCACGCCATCTGCTCCGACTGACCCGGCTGCTCTTGGATTTTTTCCATTTATTCCAGCATTTCCTCTTCTGCCACATGCTCTTGCATTCCCTACCTGCTCTCTGTTACCTAACCTCTTTCATCCATGTAACTTCTTGGATTAAGCCAAGGAACCTTTAAACCAAACCAAACCTTTGCTGTCTGAGAGCACACACCCCTGCTTTTCCCCTAGGAACTGACATCCCAAACAGCACTAGTCCATCCAGGATGCACCCACGGATTTTTATCTTGACAGGTAAGGAAGTGGAGGCAGATTTCCTGTGATACTTGTGAGCATCATCCTGATGAGTAATAAATCTCAATCAAAGAGTATAAGGAAAAGCTCCTTCTTTCTCAAAGGTTTATTACACAAGTACAACTGAAGGCAACAGCACAGGTTTGAGACTGCCACGGCACTAAATGTCAGTTCTGGAAGCATCCTGATTTGCAAAACCACTCCTCAATGAATGCCTTGAGAATAAAAAGCTGCAAATTGCACATTGCTTACAAAACCATCCATAATTGTCTCTTGCTATAGCCCATGCAAGGGCCAGAGAATTGTGTTGAGGACCTTCTGCACTGTTCAGGCTCTGCTTAGTAGAAATCCAGAACTGGTTTCCAAACCAAATCTCCACATTTTTGACATGAATAAACTCAGCATGACCATTTCTCAGTCGGTCAGTAGGGATGCTGTCTGTATACAAAGCACTAATAGTGACAGATGGGGATTTTAAAAAGCATTAAAAACCTCCCAAAAAAAAGTTCATACTCAAAAATTATTTCAAAGAAAGCATGTTATCTTAAACCAAATGAGCTGTCTTGGCATAAAATAGGCATTCCATGTACTTGCAGAAAATGCATATATACCAGGAATCTCTATGTATTACTCTCCTAACTGTTAGAATGATGAGATTTTTTAATGTGAAAATATTAAATTGCATTTTTTTTTTATATAATAAGACAAAACATCAGAAAAATACCTCAAACAACATTGTGGGATTTTCCCTATCAAAACATCCCCATTTGCAATTTATTTTTTTTAACTCATTCCATTAATTCATTTTTTCTGAAGTCTCAGTAAATGTAAGAATACCTGGCAGCAGTGGGTTCTGAGGACAGGCACACCAGCAGTAGAGCAGAATGCCACTGTGATTAGTGCCCTATAAACAAGAGGGGGAGGGAAGGAAGGAAAAAGAGAAACAGACCCAGATCCCAGAGGCCTTATTATCTGAATATTCCTGAAGCCAATTACAGGCTTCTTTGCCAGTAATGTTCTCCCCAGAGCATAAATATACCTGGAAATAATCTAAAATAGTAAAAAAACTCCAGAATGTCAAAATCAACTAACAAACAAATCCAAAATCAAAACCCCTCAAAACAAAACCAAAATCAATACCTCACCATTTCCAGGCTTAAATCACACATTAGTATCAAAACAACCCTGAAAACAAACTATGATAATAACATAATAATAAATTTCACTTAAATGAGAGGGTAAGAAACTACATAGTGAAAATAAGATGTTTTTTCCATACTTCTTTGAAAAATTAAGTGGCTACTCAGATATTCTTATTTGAAATTAAATGTCCTGTTCTCCCTCTTTGCAAAAGGAGGAAAGAGGAAGAACACTCCTAGTGCTGTATCTATGCGAAATCTCTATTTCACCACTCGATTCACCAGCAAGACCAAGGTCACAGAGTGGCTCAATATAAAGTAGCAACACAGTGCTTGGTAAGATTTTTGTTTCATTGATCTGGTAAAGAGCATAAGTAGGAAGAAAAATATCCTTGAAGCACCACAATTTTCCTTCAGAATCCCCTGTGCAATACGAATTTATATAACTCATTAAGAGACGATCTGCCAACTATCAGAACAGCAGTAGAGTTCACTACCTTTGGGCAGTGCCCAGGCACATGACCTCCATTTCAACATAACCTGTTTCTGCTTGATAAGTAAAAGCTATTGAAGAACAAAAATTCCTAAAAATAAAAGTTAAATTAATAAATAAATAAGCAATTACTAATATCCTACCTCTGTTCAGGAAGAGTTAGGCAACTACAGTGTGTTAGTTAAATTACTATTACTAAATAATCCGCAGGTGGAGAAGACTCAAGTCCGGTTCCTCCCTGTTCCTGGAAACTGGCTGGCACAAGCTTTCTCCCACCCCGGACAAGCTTTTCCTCAAAAAGCAGGAGGGCTCCGCCTCACAGCCCCTGTTGGGCACCGCTTCTGGGGCTCTGCAGCTCTGACTGAGGGGGAGACCCTCGCACTTCGCACCTTGCATTGGCGCCCAAGAACTGACATAAAACACCGCAACATCATTTTACCGCGCATTTTTTTCCCCATTGAAACAACATTCACGAAAAAACCCTCAGCGGCAAGCCAGGAATTTAGCACATGGCACGTCCGTTCATACAACTGCCTTTATGACTTTCGGAGCCCTTTTGAGAAAGGCGACGGCACTACCGACCTGAGACGGGGAGCGCAGCGCTCCCGGGTGCCCAGCCCGGCACGGGCGGCCCCGCACGCACCCGCAGCTGGAGAGCAGGACCTGCGGGAGGAGGGCAGGACCTGCGGGAGGAGGGCGGGCACGGAGCAGCCCCAGCACCGCCGCTGCGGGCCGGGACCGGCCCCGCTCCGCTCTGCCCCGCCGCCGACAGCGCTGAGCCCCGTCCCGGCCCCGCGGGCAGCGCAGGGCAGGGGCCCGCCCGCAGCTCCCAACTTCCCGGCGGAGGCAGCGCCAGCCCCTCTCCCGAAGGGCTGCGGGAGCAGCTCCCGTCCCGCACCCCCCAACCCGGGAGAGATGGACCGGACACCCCCGACCCACCTGGTGCAGCGTGTCCGGGGGCAGCTGGGAGGCCCGGAACAGCTCGCCCACGCTGCTGCCCCCGGCGGCCGCCTCGGGGGGCGGGCAGCACCGCGAGAAGAGCTCGGAGTAGCGCTGCTGCTCGGTCTCGCTCAGGGGNTGAGCGCCGCGCCGGCTCCGCAGTGCCCCGGCCGCTGCCGCCGGCCCCGCCTCTGCCCTCCCCGCGGCCCCGCCGGGCCTCCCGCTCTCACCCCGCACCGGGACGGCGCTCACAGCGCTCGGCAGAGCCCGGGCTTCTCCCCGGATCGTAGAATCACCGAATGGCTTGGATTGAAGGGACCTTAAAGAACGTCTCGTTCCGACCTTCCGGCCGCGGGCAGGGACACCTCCCGCTAGACCAGGTTGCTCATCCGACGGGGCCGACGCTGCCAGGGACGGAGCATCCCTCACAGTAGCGTTTTCAAAGTACCACCTGCTGCTGAACGTGCCACGTGGGCACCACAGAAAAGAAATGGCATAATTCCATACCCTGCAGTGAGTCCTAATCGATTAACCGTGACAGTTTGAGAGAGAAGTGTTCTCTATAGTCTTTGCTTTAAAGTGAAGGGCAAAAAGCCTCTTATTCGTGGAGACGGGAATCCTCTTTATTACTCCTTTGTCAGCAGTGACACTGTAAATGTTCCCTTTACAGGTCGAGCAACACCTCAAAAGTCAGGCAGGTCACCACCGAGGTGGGAGGGCTGGGTACCTCTCAGCCAGGAGGTTGTTTGTGTGTCTCATACTGCTTTTTGCAGCCTTTCTTCCCATCAGTTCTTTGGGAAATTTCAAGGAATAAGCTAATCAGAGATATTTACAAGGTGATCCACTCTGTGGATATGTGACTCACAGAGTCAACAAGTTCTATTCACAGCAGCTTTGGTGCATAGACATGGCCTGGCTCAGGAGAAATCAGACTATCTGCTGTTTGTTTCCATCCTATACTGTTAGCAATGTCAGGCCAGCGTTGTTACCTGTGTTCCTGAATGCAAAACATTTGGGAAATCAATGTGGTTTAATTTTTATATGCTTCTTTACTGTTAATTCAGAAAAAAATATGAAATCCAAATGTAATAATTTTACATAACATTTTTACTAGAAAATAGTTCCATTTATGGTCTGTAAAGCTAGAAATAGAAAATTACTAACTCATCACTTCTGTTCTTGTTAACTGAATACTGTTACTTCTTTTTAAAATCTTTTTTTTTTAGGCTACTTTATCATTTTCACACCACATATATGTGCTTCCTTCTCACTTGCACAAAACATGCAAACTCTGTTTCTGCCTTCTCAAAGTATGGAACGCTGAATGGGTTGCTAGATACAGCTATTAGCAGGTGAATAATTGGTACACTTGTGTTTAAGGATGGACTCTTATGGAGAAATTTTTTTCTTTTAGGGACAGAAGATTGTCATGATATTTTCTTATTTTAAAACATATTGTTATGCAGGAAGGCAAGACTATTTCAGCAACTGGATTTTGTAGCCCAACTGAAAGTGGCAAATATCTGTAGTAGCTCAAAAACATTAAGCAAGTCCTCCTGAGAAGACTCTTCAGAGCAGAGAGTGAATGACCCCTCAGCTGCAAGGTACATCTCCTGCAGAGTCCTAAGATGTCACTGGCCTTTCTCTGTATCTCCAGCCAGGTACAAGGTACTGAGGAAATCATGCCAGCCATGTGGAGAGGATGCAGGGCCATACCTAACTATTGCCATTTTTAACTATGTGACTCTCATGATAAAATACCTTTAACCTAGCTTATGGAAGAACAGCTGGCTTCCAGCTGAACTTGAACAGGAGAGATGTTTTCCTGATGAGCAAAAGAAAACACTGTGAATAATTTGTGCTAATTGTGCATTTTCCTGTGCCTGAAGATGCTCATTTGTAACTGAGCAGTTCAATGCTTGTGATGTCTCATCACAACAAATATGCCCTTTGCCAACACTCCAGCAAATACCATTTGATCTTTGTTGATGTGTCAGCCAATTCTTCAAAGTTTTTCTAAGGTGGACCCTGGCAGGAAGGTTTTGGAAACACACACTGTCCAGAACAGAATGGTCTGTCTCACCAGCCACACTTCTTACTGCCAACACACTCAGCTACGGGTTTTTTTCTTCCTTGACCTTTAAATCTTGCATTCCTCTCTCCATACAGCCCACTCTCATCAGAAATGACACAGTGGCTGTGTTCACAACCAGTCTTACCCCAGTGTTGTTATCTCCAACATGTTGTCTCCAAGACACGAAAGAAGTGAACCCCCATAAGCTGGGGGAGGAGGCAGGAAAATCCATACCTCTTATGCCTGCAAAGTGTGAGCCTGGAGGTGTACCAGGTGTGAGCTGACCACCCCTGTTCACCTTTGGGGGTGCTCAGGTGTCTGCCTGATCCCTGCAGGTCTTCTGCACTCAGCAGAGCCAACCACACCAATTGCACCCACTCCTTGTGGGGAGTTTTAATCCAGCCCATGTGCCAGAGCCACTTTCTGTACAGTCCAGTATGCCTTGTGCAATGACATTTATGGCCTTTGTGTGCTTTAAAGTTCTTGTGAGGGTACATTAGTTCAGACTAATGGGCATTTAATGATAACAAAAGCCATATAAATGTCGTAGGAAGAGAGATGGAACCTTCCTGTTTATATGGAAATTGTGACATCATTACAGGTTACAAAGCTTCCCTACAACTAAGGAGTGCTACGTATCAGTATCAGAATCCAAACAATTCAAGTATTTATTTTTTGCTGGAAAAAATATTCAGTAATGTAAACTGAATTGAAATCTGATTTATCAGACTATGGCTTAGATCTGTGTGTGGTCCTCCTTCCCTCCCCACCCAACTAGTAATGCAATTACTTACTCTGAAGTCAGCCAGCAGCAATCCTGCAAACAATTGAATGATCACGTGTGGGAGGGAGACAGAGGTCATAGAAAAAAAAATAAATAAATAAATACTACTTCCAAAGATATGCTAATGGAAATAACAGTAATATGGATGATAGGTGTATTTTTGTTCAGGATATAAATTGGTATAAATTGTCATGTTAATCAAGACATAATACATAACCTCCAGTAAAAAAATTCTCCCAATATTTTAGTATTTAGGAGATGCTGGGAATTTTTATTTGAGCAGTACAACCAAACACTAGTCATTCAAATTCATGTGTTATTTCATAAGTCTTAGGGCTGAGATCATGTAAGACTTGTCCTGGCCCAAAAGGCATGGGATCCGGCTGGCAGCTGCTTCCCATTGACAGTGGAAACACTCCATATAAGTAAAGCTTTGGAAACTCATGCAAATGGTTGGCTGGAAAACCGTGATTTAGCTTTTCCCAAACCAGCTCAAGTGAATCTCATCCATTGTTCCTCATAACAATTCTTTTTATTTACTTTCTTTGCGAAATCAAAGAAGACTTTGATGGCAAGAAACTGGTGGGGCATGTTTCCTGACTGTGTATCAGATGAACTAGGAATATACTTGACAAGTTTGCTGTTTAGTGTATAGATTCAGCATGCAAATACACATATTCTTCTTTGCATTGTTGCTTACAGGAAGAGATACCATTTCTAAGAAAAACAGGGGAAATGCTTAATGAACTGTAAAATTTTATTCCCTATTCTCCAGCTTGTTAACACCTTTAATGCATGAAAAAGTCTAAGAAACAGTAACTGTTTTCTATTCTGACCAATTCCTTGGTTTAAAAAATTTGATCACATCATAGACAGCACATTGTGGAAGATGCAACTTCTGGCAGGTTGTTTGTTTTCTGCAATAATCAAGCATTAATCAAGAATTAGAGTCCCTCACACCAAATATTTGACAAATATCCATATTTAATTAGTTGAGAGGAGAGGAGGGAAGGTGGTAAAGAGGACCACACACAGATCTAAGCCATACTTTCATAGGTCAAATTTCAATCCAGTTTACACAACCGACATTATTTTTTCTAGCAAATAATAAATACTTGAATTGTTTTGATTTACTGGTATGTACAGTTTCTTCATTCCAGGAAAGCTTTGTAACTTAAAACAATATCACAACTAGTTGTGTTTAGAGGGTCTTCTTATAAAGTCCTTTTACGAAGATTTATGCATGTAGTATAAGCTTTAGTGCCCCTGCACACATATTTGTAAGAGTAAGGACAAAAGAAGTACAGTGCTTCTTAGATAACTTTCCAGGAAAGTACGACCACATTTCCATTGATTTCCATCACAGTGCCTCCAGTTTATTTCTTTAAAAATAATGGCTTAATGTGAAATTGAAAAACAATTTAGGTGCATGTTTGTTTTTCTTTTAGTTTTAGTTTTAGTTTTGAAATATCCACTTACTTTTGTATTCCACAGAAGCAAAAGGTCACTCAACAAACCAAGCACTAGAACATGTTGTTCCTCTATCATTTGTTCTTTAACTTAGGAAATTCACAAGGCCTTCAGCAACTATTCAAACACGAGGTTTCAACCAGAACACACCAAACCTTACTTTGCATGGTGGTAATTCCTAAAGGTCCTATCATCAGACACTTGAATGCCTGGACCAAGAAATACTGCCAGGGGAAAATCTATGTGATCCTGGAAGTCCCACAGAGAAAAAATAGAAATTAAAAAATAAGTAATAAAATAAAAGAGAGGCTTAATAATGTCTTCTCCCACACACATAAGATAAAATGTAGAACTTGCAATGTATTCTGAAAATTAACTCTATTCTCATGGACAAGGAGAGAAACACATGTTAAGCAGAAGGGCCTATTATAAGAGCACAGATGATAATTAAAATTTCTTAGTGCTTTGTGTGGAATCTCATGTACTACTCCTTGTTTCTTTTAACTATCTGTTACTGGTAACCACACTCCTAAGTGAAAAATAATCACGGAAAGACACAGAAACGTTAATCACTGCAATGAAGTCATTAATGCAAAGCAAAATACATATTTTCCATTTGAAGAAATAACAAGTAAAAAAATCACTGTACATTTACTCATTTGTGTGTCCTGCAGCTAATGTGCCACTCAAAATTTTGCCTTCAGACCTGGAAATAAATTCTAGTAAGTGTTCAGTTATGAGATAACCTACTGACCATAAAGAGCTTTCATTGCTGCTACTGCCATCTCAAGTTTCCTATGTAGTTTTGACCTAAATAAGTTCCCTTTTGGGCAAATAGTTTATGCCCTTATGCCATTTTCCTGATTACATTTTAACACAGCAAGTGGTCCACCTTGTCCTTCAGTTAATTCATGAACTCAATATAAACCACAAACAAATCAGCTGCAGTTCACTCTGACTTCTGCTGTTATTATAGACAGTGGACATAAACCAACAATTAATTCTATTTATGACTCATTTTCCCAGACTAAAACCAGCTACAACAACGCCACTGCATCTGCAGAAAGTATCGTGGCAGGCACTTTCAGCAGGAGCGTGCACTGTGCTGTAAAGCTTGTAACCTGCACATGACAAAGCTTTTCATTCAGCATCGGCCTGAGAAGGGCTGTACTGTCACTGCGTGGCTCTTTATGCAAAAGGCATTGTAACAGCAGCCAGTCCTGCAATGTGATAGCAGCCTGCAGCTCTCAAATCCCACATGCAAACACAGAGAAAGCCACGGCCGGTTCATATTCCCCAGCAGCCAGAGCTGCATCTCCCTCACAGCACCATGCCCCAGCCTCGCTGCCTCGTCACAGCCTCTCACAAGGTGGGGTTTGTCGGGGCAGGGCAGCTGTGCCTGGGGCAGGGCAGTGGGGCAGGGCCCAGGAGCACGGATGGGCGGTGGAACAGCTCCAGATGTGCCAGCCACAGCCTGGCTGCAGAACCATCCTGACACCCTCATGTAGGAACCTCCTTTGCCCTTCTCTCACCCCTCTAAGTTCACAACAGATACTTGGGATATTGTTTTCAAAGATAAGAAACCTGAGAGACCTGACTGGTGTTAGTTTGGATCAGGCTTTTTTCTCAGCAGCACAGGAGAAAGTCTTGTTTTCTAGTAAAGTCCTCCCATAGCAGGGAGACAGTCAGAGCTCCTGAGGCCACAAGCAGGAGACACACAGGAAAAATAGCACAGTCCATAGCTGGCCTCTCAGTGTCACTGCCAGCCCAAACACCACCAGCCTGTTCACGGTCAGCAGGCAGCAAGCAGGGGAAGGGACCACAGGGGTAATTCAGTGCCTCTCTCCTATGTGGAAGGCAGAGCAGCAGAGTGGAGCACAAGAGGTCCCACGTGGATTACACAGCTTGACCTGGGCCACAGTGAAGACAGAACACAAATGGTTTATGGCATGGTCACAGGAACAGCTTTCCCCTGGGAGCCTCTTGCACACAGAGCAAGGTGGTCTCCCCAAATCCCTCTTCAAACTATGTCTCCTGCTTGCAGACTCCAGGAGGGAGAAGGAGTGGCTAACCATGCTTCACACAGTACTGCCAGCTTGCTTCCTCTCTCTGGACCGACTTCACTGAAGGTATTCTTAATTTACACTAATGTTAGAAAAGAAATAGCTTCTATTCTTTCCAAGATGTTTAAAATCTTTCATAGATTTGATATTGAGGTATCTAAGGCCACAATTCAAAATAGGAATAGAATCAGGTCTGAAATAAAGGCTAGTCTGTGCATATATACTTTTTGTGTTATCCAGCCGGTATCATGTCGATTATTATAAAAATCTTATATTTTTAGTAACATGTGTTCTTATTACCAGCATTTGTCTGGTGAAGACTAAATATTGTTAGAGTACTTTTTGCTTTGTCATTTATATACATTCACCATTTTTTCAGTGCAAGAATTCCAGGCAGTTGACAGCTGACATATTATTATTCAGTACAGATATGAGATATTAAATCTCATCATGGTGAAGAAAGGTGTGTGCAAGAAAGATAAATCAGTCTTGTGACTGAGGAGTGTATCTTAGTGAGACTCAGAGCAGTGTGGTACTGCTCCTACCTTTGCTACATTTGCTGTGAAAGCCTGCAGACATTCTTTAGTAGTAGTAAAAGAAAACATTTTCCAATCATACTGCAGTCTTGTGAGATACAGGCAATCTCCTGGGAGATACTGGCAATCTCCTGGGAGATTGTTGAGCAGTAAGATGTTCTGAAAGGGTGAAGGGGATGAAATAAATATTAAAAAAAAAAGAAAGACATCTCTGCATAGGCAGAGTTTAAGCTCTCTCCACTGGTGCAGCCTGTGTCCTGTCTGAGCATTAGCACTGAAGAGCTCAGGTTTGCACGCATGGATCCTCCTGGACATATCCTGTGTCTCCCTTTGTCATGCAGCACTCCAGGACAAAGCAATAGATGCAGCCTTTCCTGTTTACTACTCTGGGTGTGGTACCCGAACTGCTCCTGGTCCTAATATTAGCAAAACAATTGGAATTGGGCCACAGGATGTGTAGCTACTCTCCTGTGCTTGGTCAGTTAGATGTTTGCAAATATTTCCTACAATACCATTCAAATTCTGCTCATAACTAATATTTCAATCCCTTCTGTTCAGGTGCAGGAACACTGCAGTGAAACTCAGGATTATTTCTGTCCTGAAAAAGCACAGCTAGAGGCAAAAGGCTTTACGAAAGATTGCCATTCTACATTTAAACTTCCAGGGATGTCTGGTGGTTTTGCTTTCACATATCAAGCTATTGAAAGTGTCCATGTCTTGTATCCTTGTTGAAACCTCAAAGGGCTCTGCTGAAGCCACAGGTGAAGCATTTCAAATTTGCATGGCTCAAAAGCAAAGCCCTTGCTCCTGGAATCCCTGGGTTTGTAGTCAATATGTACCCTCTTTACTAGCAAGCAGATAAGCATTTTTGAACAGTTGTATTTCTGAACATTGTTGTACTTCACACTTAGTTTGAATAATAAACATTTGGCAAGACTTGCCTTCTCTAAAACTGTGCATATTTTAAATGAGGAATATTTCCAACGTGTTGGTTATAATTTAATGAACATGCAGTGTAGTTAATTTGAAGGAGTAAGAATTGTTCAGATATCCTGGTTTGGGTTTTTTGGTATTGTTTTTTGAGGGTGTTTGGTTTTTGGTTGATTGGTTGATTTTTTTGACAGGAGGATTGTTGGGGTATTTTTGCTAAGCTTTTTGTTGGGTTTTTTTTCTTTCAAGGTAAGTGAAACAGTTTTATTAAATTTATGTTCTAATATAATTACAGAAGAGTACTTATTTCTAGAAAAGAGTAGCTGTCAATGCCATATTTATGCTGTCTCTATTGTATTTATTAACTAGCAATATTGGAATAAATCAATATGAATAATTTCATAAAGTATGAATATTTACAGTCAAAATCAGAGTATGGGATGGGGGGGTTGAGGGGAGAGAGAAATTTTACTGTGCTTTGTAGCATAACTGAATGTTTCTTGTGTTAACTCTTGGTACTTAAACACAGTCAGGTAATCCTGTACCCTGAAAGCAAGATCTTTTTGTACTTGCTTACCTTTAAAATCCATGAAAGAATAGTGAATTTACTGAGGGCTACAAACAGCTGCTAAGTTAAGCATGTGATGGTTAATGGTCTAAAAATTTACTATACGATAGATAGCACTGTAATAGATTTTGTAATAAATGACCATGCCAGATGAGGCTTGATCTCAGTAAGATTTTCTATTTTAGTGAATTGTCATTGAGGCTTTCATGGAACAGTGCATCTTGAGCAGCCATCTAAATGAAAAGTCATCATCTAAAAAGTCAAACAACTTTTCCAGTTATAAGAAATGCCATGGAAAGAAAATTAAATACAAACAAAAGGGAAAGCTAAATAGAATAGTTAAGCAGGATGACTGGGCATGAGTCCTACAAAGTCCTTCAATATTTAAAAAATGTTGGAAATTAAAAAAACATATAGGCAATTATCAGGTTTTAGACAAGTATATTTCTTCTAAGATATCCACATTAAAAATATTTCATCAAGGAGAGAAAAGATTATGGTATTGCAGGGCAATAATATCAGAGATGCTTGAAATTCGCAGTAGAAAACCAGTCCTTCTGGGACATTCAGTGAACAGATGTTCAGAGAGTCTGATTCTTGGAGTAGTTACAAATCAAAACTGTGTGAGAAGTATTATAGATGCTGAAGTCCGCAAGAAGGACAGATTCTCCCTTCTGCATTTTTTTTAATGTCAGCTCTAGTAATCTTTGATCCTGTAGATTCAGAAAAATCCAGTTATCTTATCCTGAGAAAACTCAGCAGAGATATGAAAATGGAAAGTAATTAGTTATCAGCATTCCTACTGTAAAAAAAACCAAACCAAACCAATTAATCAACCAACCAACTCTCAAAAAATCCGAGAATTTTTTGAGAAGCAAAATTTCTGAAGTGTGGCTTTCCCACATTTCTCTCTTCTCTAGATACTTGGGGACCCCCAGACTTTACCCAGTAAAGTCTCTACCTTCTCAACATTGACAGAAAGCTTTATTCTTCTCTCCTAAAGGCTTGAAGATGTCAGCATTAGGTTTTATTTGCAGCACTCACTCATACCAGTGCACAGCAATCTCATAACATTATTAAATATTTTCTTCTTTCTTTGTAGAACTTTCAGGATTTTTTTTTCCTTGCTTTCTGCAGTCCAATGGTTACCGACAGAAAAGAATCAGCTTGTTGATCCCTCTTTCCTTTCCTGAAGTTCTGGCCTGGGCAGATGTGTATTGCTCAAATTCAAAAAGCACTTGCTTATAGCTTCTCTGGATCATCTGTGAAATCCAATATTCTATGCTACAGGGAGAGAAAGCACTATAGCTGCCACAGCAGCTATTAGCCAAACCCTATATTATCAGTTAAATTAATATGGAGAAAAATCTTCATGCTCAGGAGGAAGAAAGTAGCATGCAGTTGGCAAGGCAGCTATATTAAACCAGATACAAATCTCAGCAGAACCAGAATTAATTAAGAGTAATTGAAATCTTCTTCCGCACTGAAGAGAGTAATTTTTTTATGAATATATATTTTGTTATCTTTATGTTTGAACCTTTAAGATAATGATCACATTTTTAAATGTTGCTTTGGTTTGATAACTGAAAATTATATCTGATGATCAATGTCATTGTTCTAGATAAAACATCTTCAAAGAAAAATGAAATTGAGTTTAAGAAATAAAGTGCCCCACAATTAGGAAATACCACAAGCTAGAAGTCTACACAATGGTATTTCTAGTCTTTCATGCACACAGAGGCTGAAAAGTGAAAGGTAAAATAAGTTCCTTAATTTTCAGCCATATTTGCTAAATAATGGTGCCATTTACCAGATTATCTGCAATGTGGTAGATGTGGCCTTGCTCTGTACAAATATGCATAGGCACAGATATATGCAGTCTGGTCTGACTTACAAGGGTATGCTGATTTTTTAACCATATTTCTAAATACAGCTTGCTTCTACTTCCACAATACTAAAATACCACCACAAAAAGATTATATTTTCTTTTGCAACACTTATACACATCTGTGCAAATTTAAGTAACTATGTAGCCAATGAGGCAAGAATAAGGCCCATGGTTGCTGGAGGGAATTCTGCTCTGTAATTGAATCAGCCCATGTGGATCTCAGCTCTCAAATCAGATGAAATGCAGACTGCTGTGTTTATGTATGGCCATGCTGACTGTATTGGTCTCCTCACGAGTAAAGATACCTATCAACAGACTGCACTAATGACAGGGCTGGTCTGTAGCAAAATTCCTCACAGTAAAGAACAGTCATATGTTCAGAGAAAAGGGAATACAGAGGGAGGGAAAAAGCTCAGCTGCTCCCTTTTTTCAATACTGCTCAAGATATTAATTGCAGAACATGAAGCACCTAAAAATATCTGCATATTGATTTCCTCACAGTGCAGATGCTATCAGTTGTGCTCGTTTCTCTCCAGTGTAGCTGTTTGCCCTATTCTGTTGGTCTTTTACTTCTGCTACTTAACAGCAAAAGCTGAGGATGTTACTGCCTCCCAGGAATAGTTGGTAAACAGATGCTTTTCAAAGCAACAGCTGCACTTTCACAAAAAACTTTAATTTTCTTTTACAATTTTACAATGAGATGAAGTAGCTGCAATGCTTTGGAGACAAAGGAGTTCATGAATAATTCACTTGACACCTTTATACTGAAGTATGGGTGTCTTCAGGAAAACAAATTGCCTCCTGTGAGGGCAGCAAGAGGGTTTTGGGAGGAAGGCAATGTTGTTTCCATTTGAGACCCCAAAGAATGATGGTTGATGGCAAAGTGGAATTTAATGGCAGTATAATTTTTTTTATCTATTTGTTTATTATTACCCTTTAAATAATTTCAATATAAAAATCACTTGCGTTCAGTACTCTGGAAAATAATGCAAAGTAAAATAATTCAGTGTGCATATAGATTACAAATGCTTGCGGCCAATGAAAAAGAACAGATCATGCCTTTTTACACAAATGGCTAAAATTGCATACT
Organism: Thryothorus ludovicianus; assembly: GCA_013397245.1. NCBI lineage: Eukaryota > Metazoa > Chordata > Aves > Passeriformes > Certhiidae > Thryothorus > Thryothorus ludovicianus. Next base: position 51,410 of record VZTB01002540.1, read on the forward strand.
GCAGCAAACAAGGTATTTTATTCATTTTTTAGCATGAGGTAGTGCTGGACACCCTCCTGAGTGTTCCTGAGGGGTGCCTGGGGTTCCCCTCAGAGCTGGCTCAGCAGAGCCAGCATCCTGGGGTGGGTTGCAAGCACCTGCTGGAGAATGGTTTAATGGTTTTGTTAGGATCCAGCCAAGTCCTTCTTCCCCACACACACACCTGAGGCAGAGCATGAACTGCAGGCATTTAACAATGTGCTGTCTCACTGGCAGCATCATAAGAGATGCCACTTTGGTTAATTACTGCAGAGCAGGAGTGCCAATTTGGCTCTGGCTAGTGCAGGATGGAAGCATGGAGTCTTTCTCTGTTGGTAGAGAAGGGTGCCAGGATCTGAAGCAAGGTTAGAGCCTGCAGATCTCCTCTAAAATACCTGCCTGCTCAGATCCAGTAACATCTCAGCTTTCAAGCAAGCCTCTAAAGCCCACACAGCATGTAAATGTTACTGTTGGTGGGTGTGAGGGAACAGGCAAATGTCTTAATCAGGTAGTAAACATTGCATTTAATAAATTGCACAGATAGAAAATCTGGGACAGGGCTTACAGCAAAGAAGAGCCTGAATTACGAGCAGAAGAGACACAGGCCTTCAGCCAGGTTCTCTCAAGAGGGAGATATGTGGAAAAAGCTGTATCAAAATATTTAAAATGTTTTTGGGAGCTGTTCTAGAAATAACAGTGAACTACCTCCTTCCAACCAGGGAACCTGCTAACAAGAGTGGAGTAAAACAGAGTGAGAATTTTCAGACTAGTTCTTCGGAGGCATTCCATGTGTGCACAACTACTACTACAGAATTAGGAATGCTTGTTAATGTTAGTTTATTACTCGCTAGAAAAGCTGAAAATACTAAACCAGAAAAAGGCACTGTTATTCCACACGATTTGAGAATAATCTTGTGTCAGTAGAGTCTCCTGGGCAGAAGATGTAAAATCCACGTTAACAAATATCTTCTGATTTCCAGTCACCCCTGTGTAGAGAGCTTGACCACCAGGAGTACTGAGGATGTGTCCATACTGCAGTCAGAGTGTGACTGCAGCCTGCAGAGACACTCCAATATGAGCTTATGGGCAGGTGGTTTGGAGAAAGGTGCTGCAGCATCTCAGGGTGGCCAGCACACCAAATGTTTACCTGAACTTTTAAATGGGCTTTGGAGCCTTTATTGACCTATGTCTATCATCTCCTATAGTCTCTTTAGCTAGTCTCTAGCTACCTTGAGTACATTTACTTAGGTTATACCTCTGCCTTTGCCTTAGGGAAGAGATTACATGAGATCTGTTACCTGACCATGGTCCCACAGCTGGTGAAGAAAAGGTGAATAATGTAACTATAGCATCACAAAAAATCTCCCACTAAGTATTTTTTCACTTTTCCACCCTCAACTGTGTGTATTTGTGAACATTGCAAATAGCTGCAGCCTTCTAGACAAAACTACTGTATTAAAAAGATAAATTTACTGTCTACTCCAGCTAGATACAAGAAGCAGAGCTGATCCCACTGGGAAGCTTTTTACCAGCTTTAATGAGAGCTCTTCTACTTGCAGGTACTTTTTGATGACAGTGCATCATTGCTGCTCTGAGTCAGCCTGAGTTTGGTGCACTGTGAAGAATTTTGCTCACAGTGGTTCAGCTGCAGTGCTGTTAGCAGCATTAGCATGGACAGTGCTGCCAGCAGAAACCTCAGGAGCAAGGATAACTGGCACGATACTGAGAGCAATACAAAGCTGTTGACAAATACAGCTCTTAGTACCACTGACTGTGCTAAGCTGGGATGGAAAGCCTCCTGCAGCTTGCTTGGTACAAGCACAAGTGCAAAGTCATTCCTTGGGCTTTCAGATTGTCTGGCTGAACCAAGGAACACTATGGGAGGCTGCTGAGTGATGCTGTCTGGCTATGATCCCATGCTAAAAATACAGTGGAGGATAACTGCCGGTCTTTTCAGAGTTTTCCTCCTCACTTATCTGTGGCTTTTATGCTGTGCATATATGGTGCTGAATGGGAAACAGAGCACCTCATTTTTTCACTGAACCTCAAATCTTCTTTGCTCTGGTACCTTTTTTGCTCCTAGCTGCATTTCTGTGATTATGTTTCATGGCCCTAGCATGCTAGCAATTACAATTTATTAAATCCTAGGGAGAACTTTACACATTATTTTACTGGTCATTGAGGACAACTTACAATTTATAGGACAAAAACATAACACCTGTTAAATTTTACAATCAGTGAGCTTCTAGCCTTTCATTCTACTGACTTTCTAATTCAGTATTTTGAAAGCTGCATTTCAAGGCAAAAATCTAATAGTATCTCCTTTTCCATATGGTGGAAAAGAGAAAGTTTTCCCTAAACTATCTCCTGAGTGACTAATGGCCATACTTCTGGAATGGATGTAAGTGAGCATCGTATCTATTCTGAACACTCTTGTCACCATTTCCAAGGGGTTTGTAAAGGATGACAAAAGGCTGTGGCACAGAAATCACTGTGATGGCAGATTAGAATTCCAAGGCTTGTGTGGTTTTTCATTTCAGAAACAGTGGCAGTGACTTGAGACGCTGCCAATCCTTCCTTACTCTCCTCACTGCCCAGACCCAGATACATTTTCCAAATCTCTTACAAGTAACATTTATGTTATTCTAAGCCAATATCATATGAAATCTAGCAGCTCAGGATCAACTGCCTCTCACAGCAATTTGGATTCTGTTACTGAATTACTAGATTTCACATTAAAGTGGCTGAAGGACCATTTTGCTCTACTGATTCCAAAAGAGAGGACATTGAAAATGTGATTGTGTTCGCCTCTGGGGGCAGGACAACAAAGAGTTGGTCAATAACAATTTATATTGTTGCAGCTATTTCATTAATGAATCTCTTTCCAAGACCTAAGCTATGATTTTGCCAAACCAAAGGGAATAAATGTAGAGTTAAACTTTGCAGCTGATCACAAAGTTAGTTACTGCACCAACATTTTTTAAGTACTGTGTAATTTTAATGACTACTAATTGCTTGCAAGCCACTTAAATAAATCTAATCAAATAAACCAAATCTTTCTAAGAATCATAAAAGAAAAACTACTCCCTTTGGCTCCACAGTCCTCATTACTTGGCTAGATGCATTTGTTAAGACAGAGCTCCACTAGACTGATTCAAGCCAGGATAACAAATCCCATATTCCAGATGACAAAACATTTTCCTTCAGGCTATCTTTCAGAGGTAAATCTCTTATATTGGCAATTCCTTTCTTGTGACTAAAATTTATTGCAATTTGAACTGAATACTCTTTATTTTTAGAGACAACAAATGTCAGTTTGAAATGGTCAATAACCGGTAATAACTGGAAAAGTGTCAAACCCTAGTGTGCTAATCTTATGAGAAAATAATGAAGTATAGATTTTCAAAGGTCTTTGTAAAATTTCTTCATGTGCACTAAAAATGGAGAACTTGGGAAAATCTATGAGAGGTTCCATTTTATTCTGCAGCTGACCTGACACAGCACATCTGCACCCCTGAATATATGCAGCAAGAAGAAACAGCTTGAAATACGTATTTGCAAGGCTTACATTAGTCATCGTGTTTTTTAAAACATTTTAAAATGTTTTTGTACACTGAGTGACCTGCTGAAAGAACTGAGTTTGAATGCTTGGTTTGGAGGTGGGGGGGGAGTTTCATTTTTGACAATAAAAAGTATTATTTCTTCATATAAGCTTTGTATTTTCATATAAGCTGTGAGACATTCACCCACCTCCTTCTTTGGGATATTTGGAGGAATACTGGTTAGAAAGCAGGAGTAGTAGCCTCGGGTCAAAGGCAGGTATCCAGGCATGTAAAAAGATGTTCAGTTGACTTCACTGCAGAGTGATAATTAGTTACACTCAAATGATGTCCCTTGAGGTAATGCACTTGAGAGCAAATCTGGCATGCAGCTCAAAGTTTTCTGGGGCCATAGCCTTGGATCCTCAGCCAAGTATGCTCAGATGTATTGCAAATTTCTTTACAACAAAAGGCAGAAAAACTTTTTTTTCCAATTCAGTGTTTAAAGCTAGGTAAGAGAAATACTAGAATTGGTCTGGGTGGAAATCCACAACAGCACCAGAAGAAATGGAGCAAGGAAGCAAAGCTGCAGCACAGTGGAAGAGCCACTCCCCTCCCTGTTATCTCAGCATTGAGACAGACCACAGTCACAAAGATATGTGAAATGAAGAAGCGAACAGAACAGGCAGAAATCTTATTGAATATTTATGGAGGACAAAATAAACAAGGTTGCTCAGCAAAAATATTGTCCCATAATAACAGCTGATGCCTAAAGAGTTTAAAAACCTGTCCAAACCGGTTTGTTGTCACTCAAAGAGAAGAATCCAAGAGATGTAGTGAGGACTTGAAAGCTATTTGCTGCTGCCTTCCATGGCATACAGGTGATCCTGGCAAAACTGGTCAGGTATACAAATGTCTCAGTGCTTGCAAGTAAGTGGGCATTAGAATGTGAGTGGGTAAAATCAACTTACTTAGGGAATTGTAAATTAAAATCATGTTCTGCCTGCCTACAGTCTTGTACTGTCTTTTGTTGCACTAACAACCTATGAGGATTACTTATCTCCAGTTGTGTAATACTTTTCTGTGGACTTGCTCTTGTCTTGAGCTCAATGGATCACAAATTCTGATTCTGTTCTCACAACACTTCCTTCCTTGCAATGGGCAAATAGCCCATTTACACAGAACTCCACAGCACTTGCTGGTGTAAAGCTTGGTTAGACATGGCTTCACCCAGCTGCTGGCACAGATATGGAGCTTCTAGCCCTCAATTTCCCATGAGAAAATGAGTTTGCAGAGTGCTGTAAGCCCTCTGTGTATTTCAGCATTACTCTATGCAATAAGCCAAATGTTAGTTGCTATGCAGTATATCTGTTAAGTTTCATGGAGTCTCTTATTTTGCTTTTCTCTTTGCTTGGCAGCAACGCCTGTCCAAAAAAAGGTTTTGGTTTTGTCTTCTTTTAACACAAGTTCTCTCTGCTAGTAAGAGTTTCTGAAGTGATCAAACATGATCCTGTTAGCAGAAGAGGTCAAAGACTCATTGGTAGTCTGTATCTTATGCTGAAAGATCACCTAGCAGGCATTATCAAGGTCCTGCTGCATTCTAAATACAAATAAATGAGAATCCTGAATAAAACTCTGACCTCCCGTATGGCACCAACTCCCAAACCAGCTCTGTTGCCCAACACTTGCAAGATTTCAGTGGCAGCTGATTTCTCATTTTCCTCTGAGACTGTGGCTACTTTGGCACTTCTTCAGTATCCTGTAAGTTGCTTTATCCCAGAAAAAAGAGGGGCAAGCTGATGTCTGGAAAAACCCCAGGTGTCATGGCATATCATTACATGCTGCCCTACCCCACTCAAAACAGGTCTTTACACAGCTTTGATTTTGCATTGTTATGTGAACAACACATAAATGCCATTATCAGTTACTTAGAAAAATTTCACTTAAATATAATGCATTTCAAGGATTCTATGATATTAAATTAGCTTTATTGTCTTCATGACATGCTTTTGAGTCTTAAGAATGAATTACCTGAATGAAGACCTGACTTTTGTAACATGGGGTTTAGTATTCTTTTATCCCTTCTTAGGAGGTGGGTTCTGTGCTTTCAATTTTGCCATTGCTTTTTTTTCCCCCTTGCTACTAAATGCCCATGTTGCTACTTATTTGTATTGTATTACAAAAGCTTTGTTAAATAAATGTGCCTGGGATTTGTGGTGAAAGGGGGGAGAAATTTATTATCCTTAATTCTTGTAGCAGTTCAGTCCCAATGAAACTGGAATTTTTCTGTGACCACTCTCTCTGACCACCATCTCCTACACACATAAGCCTTAAGGGACAGAAATGCCTCACTGCAGGAGAGGCTGTGGGTAGCTGTACCAGTCCAAGGAAAAGTCTGAGGGAAGAACCAGGTTTCCCTTCTCTGGGGCCCTCCTTTTCCCTGTGGTTGATTGTGAGAACGTGCTACATTACCCCTTAACAACCTGTGGTAAATTCTTCCCTTCCCTTTCTCTAAGTGTATGGAGACTGGGGAGTGTTTCCACATTTCAGCCCACTTCAACTTCTTGTGTTCCACATGTTACCAGAATATTTCTCTTCTGAACTCTTCTGTGGGATTTGAAAGCATGCTAGGCCTTAATAAACACATACAAGATTAACTGTATACTCCACCTAGATATTTCCACTGCTGAGCCAAGTAAGTGGAGAGAAGAGACTGATGAATGACTCCATGGCCACACATGGGAAAGAGGGAAAAGTGTTTCCAAATGTTCTGTTAAAACCTGTAACATATTTTTTAAAAACTCTCATGTTTCAAAATCCTCTGAGACAGAATTTCTGACTTTCACTATCTTTAACTGTGTGTTTCCATATGTGCCACTGCCAAAATGCTGAGCAGGCATTTGAGATTTACCATCAGTACATCATTTTAGCTTATAAAATGCTTACTGTGAATCCAGAAACTTTGTTCTGAAATTGGTGCAATTTCACTGCAAATGCTAAGCAGAGCACATAATGCCACCTAAGCAAATGCCACTGGGGCATTACAGATGATCAGATACCAACGTTTAAGAAATATAAGCAAAGAGCACTTGAAAGTCTACCAAAAACTATATTCTTTTCAACAAAAAATATCAAAGAAACAAGGCACTTTATGTCCAACACTAGCAAATAGTACCATGAAGTAGAAGTGGATCTGTAGAGTAAAATAATTGTTTTTGAGGACCTTGACTCCATGCTAAATATATTTGATGGGGGTGTTAATAATTGTAGATTCTCTTTTGTCACATTCTGTACATCTGATCCCCTCATTGGCAGGTGGACCATATTTCTGATTTAGTTTCTTTCAAGAAGGATTCTGTGATTGATCAGGGCACTAAGTGGGGACAATCACAAGGTTTGCTTCAAAGTTCACTTCTGCTCCAAACTAAAATGTTAATGTTAATCCCACAAGACTTGCAGTCAGGGTTCTGAAACAACTCCTATGAGAGGCAACCAAATTAAAACAAAAAAAAAAACCCAACCTGGTCTTATCTGAAAAGTTATGTATCCCTTTTTCTTGCTTGTTTCATCCAGGCACAGCTCTCCCATAAGTATTCAAAAAGCCACATTGTGTCTCCTTCAAATTCGAATTTCAATTCTCTTTCTATATTTTTTTTGCTGCCAGGGAGGTTGCAACCATGAGAACTGCTTATTTTGCTCACCAATAATTGCACTGCCCCATCCTCAGAGTTCAAGAGAAAGATCTTCAGCACCTGGCATCTCCCTTTGGTGTCTGCAGAGCGCTGCCAGAATGATGTGCTGCCCTGTGCCTGTGCCACGGAGATGTCACAGTGACACATAGAAACTAATGACAGAGCCCTTCTGACATCCAACCTACTGCATCTGTGTCACTCCTCCAAACAAGAAACGAGGTTATTCACACCCTCCTTAACCTCCCATGTGCAATGGTTTTTAAAGTAAGAAAGAGCCAAAAATTACTTTTCACACAGAAATATGTTATCATGTAGTCTACACTCATCTCCCTAAGCTTCAGCAGAAAACAGGTCCCTCCTAAGAAACAGGGCAGAGGTGTTATGTTAACAGTTATCACTGCTCTACTCTTCCCCTACTGCACCTCACAGCAGAGAATCACAGAAAAACAAAACAATAAAGCCACACGATAGCATTCCGGCCATGGGGCAAGAAACCTGAGCTAGTATTAGCAGTCAGCAGTTCTGATTTCCTAAATTACTTTGGCCAAGTTGCTTAGGCCCTGTTTACATTAGATTTCCAGCTGTATGGAGAAATAGTTCAAATATAGAAGCTTAGATTTTCTAAAGCCCCTAGTGCTAGGGATTTCCTCAGTTGATGGATGCTTAGTCTCAGATACCTTTTAAAGAGGCTCTCTGCAGTGTCTCAAATCACAAGATACTTTTAAAATTCAGGTTTTATTTAATTTGATCCAGTTGTGCTGCCTCTCAGCAAAGCAGCAATTTTGTTAAACCCTTTTCCTTTAAAAAAACCTCTTTGAAGAATACTTTAAATGCATGTCAAATAAGGTTTCCATGGTGTCCCATGACAATGTGAGTTCCTGTACTCGTATTTAGCTCAGTTGTCTCCCAGTGAAGTCCTAATTAAATATTCTGCTTACACTAGCAACTAACAATGAATTTTAAAGCTTTCCTCCCATGTCAGCAAATGAAAGCATGTGAATGGAGTTTTCACCTTCTTTCTCAGGTTCAACATCTGCAGAAGACAGACAAGCAGCAGAGAGACAATACTCCTGGCTGGGTGGTTCACAGAACTGCCCACTGCAGACTTGCCAGTGAACCAGCAGTAGAGTGCTACACCTATTGACTTGCATGGCCTGTGGTGCAGTCTCACAACTGGTGCAAACTAATCTGAAACCAAAACTGAATGAACCATCCTTGCTCTTGCCCATGGCTATGTTGTTCCCTTGGTGCTGGGTTTAAAACCAGGAAGACATGCAATGAGTATGCTCAGCCTGATCATCTGGCTGAAAATCAACTCTGCAAAAAAAAAACAAACATCAGCTACCCTGGGGATCTGATTCAGCTCCCCACTGACCTTGTGAATGTTAGCACTGGGCAGAGCAGAAGAGTGGTGAACAAGAGGGGAGAACAGATAATATTATTATGGTCTTAGACTGGCTTAAACTGTTCAAAAAAATATCCCCTGAGAAGTTTAGCAGCATTGAACTGGTGCACAGAAAATATAAGAAAGTGGCACAACAGGGCCGTGCCACTATCCCTTTTTCTCCCATTTCTGAACATGTGGCTGTACCACTTCAGCTGAACCACCACTGGGAGTAACTAGCAGAAACAGCAGCAAAGTTTATTTACTTGGGTACCCACCAATTTTAGAACTGACTGCAGAAATGTAAATGGTCTGAGTAGATCTGTCTGCCTGTTCCTTCTTCCCTTATGATGTCCACACTGTGAATCCATAGTTTCTCTGGCCCCAGCCTCTGCCTCTCAAAGTAAAAAGCTGCACAGATGTCTGGCGTGACACCTGTCCATTAATGCACTCTCTATGCAGGACTGTGGTTCTTGCTATTTCAAGCCCTTGGAAAGAAGAAAATGTAAAAATCAAGATCTCTGGAGCTTCCAAAGACTGCATGTGTTTTGCCATAATGACTGAGTAAATCAAACAGCATAAACAAAAATCTTCTTTACTGCAAAAACAGGATCAGTGAGCTGAAACAGCTTGGCATGGTTCCTGTCTCAGTGGATTCACCTCTGAGATATCCCCAACCTTGAAGATAATACTGTTATTAATTGCTTCAAATCTCAAAAGAGTAAGAGTGAAGAATACAGAGAGAAACCATATGGTGACCTCAGAGAAGCCTCTGAAAAAGAAGGCCAGGCAGCTCAGGTGGGGAGAGGCAGTCCTGAAGATTAGAAGGCAAGAGCGGGGATCACTTTCCTTCACTGAATACTTGCAGAGGCTTTTAAGCCCTGGAGTGGGAGTTGAGGAGGAAATGGATTATAATAAACAACTCCCTTTCACCTTCTTTGGCATGAAAGGCTGAGACTTTCCTGTGCTTCAGCACATCATTGAGAGCAGCAGCTTGACTCGACTCCTTTCCATGTAAATGAAAACAGCAGTGTCTGGATCACGGTCTCCTCTGATTCCTGTGACTCAGACACAGACTTGGAACTACCCAATTCGTGCTCCCCAAGTTCCTCCAAGGTCACAAAGAGGGAGGCCAAGGCAACAAGCAACAAGGAACTCCATTAAGCCAGGAGCTGGAAGATTCAGAAGTCAGAATTCTCCTATCCTTTCATTGAAAATCTGTTGGCATTAATTTAAGCATTTTCACCTCTAGGGAAATAGATTGTTTGTTGTAAAAATTTGCCTATCTGCTACATCTATCAAAAAGACAAAGTATTTTCTGCTGAGCAAAATATTCCCTGCAATTTCTTTTAATATTTCTACAGGTCTGCAACTCCATGTAAGGGCAATAACCTGTCCAGACCAGACACTGCAGAGCTACAGCAGACTATACAAAGAAAACACATATTGGAAATATATAGCATGCAAAACAGCACACATTGCAGCACTGATTCATAAGATGACCTGTTAAAAACTACTCACATATTCCCCTGCTCTTCTGTAATTCAATCAGTTTCAGTACTCTGTGCAAAATTAATAAAAGTGTACCAAGCCAGTTATAGAAACATTGATATCTATTTCTCAAATATTCTACCTGCTATTCTACATATAATATATATAATATTGGAATTTTTTTTTTAAATCATAGAAAATGCTAAACAAATATCACAGAGAACAGAAATAGCCCAGCAAGCCCAGTTGTAGAGGGGATATTGCCACGTCCATACAAGCAACAAAAAAAGCTTTCAGCAGGGTTGGATTAGTCTTAGTTCAGTGCAATGCTACTTTGGGAGGTGAAGGAGGGACGTGTTATGTGAGAACAAGCTTGGTTTGTACCTTACAGAATAAACATATTCCACTTCAAAGGTAAAACCCTCTATATTCCTGAGTACTGAACAAATCCACAAGACTTCTGTATGATTTCCTCTCATGTGCAGCTTGAAATTCAATACAATCTACAGCAGTTAGCTGCAAGTGTGACAAACAGTGCCAGTTATCCAAAGCCTGCAGCTCACGAGTTCCCACTACAGCATCCCAATGGTGGGAACAATGCCACCTAGGAGGTGCAAGAGGAGTATCTGTCTACAAGGCTGGATGTAATCCCAGTGAGTCATGCTTTCCCCTAAGTACTGACATTCCCATAAATGCTCTTTATTCAATGCAAAGCAAAAGCTGCCGTTTGCACGTGGCTGTGCAGCACACAGATGTTGCACATCAGGATAAAACACAGTCACAGCTATTTATCAGAGATGTGCTGGCATTAGACAAATCCCAACCTGCATGTCACAGAGAACATGTCCAAGACATGTCTGCAGCTCAAGACTTTTTGTGACAGCAGGATATTGGTTAGCTGTGTTTGATACTGGGGAGGTGATAATTGCTGGGTAAATAAAATTAAATTTTGGGTGAGCAGTGAGGAAAATAAACATGATCACATTTCAAGAAATTCTGAGTGAATGTTTGCATCAATTAAAATGAAGTGTGCTTTTCTTATCTACATGTTTTAAGAAAACTTTATTCCAAACAGGCTACTGAGACTATGCAATGACAGCAAATATAAAGTATAATAACTGTTGAGGCTGCTATTTTATTTTTCCAATGAGAAATTTTGAGGTTTTGTGCAAACTTGTTATACCCTGCACAATTTTCTGACTGAGATGGTCATTCACAGGAATACCTACACCTACTTGCTGAGTTATGCTAAGGACATCCATCACCTCTGCATAATGTATAAGAGACAGAAGCAACAGCAAGCCAACTAATTCTTTGCAGAATAATAAATCAGCATACATGTCTTCGAGCTAAAATTAACAAGTGAGTATAATTCTTCATAAATATATCTGCAATTTGAAGCACAATGCAGCACATACAATTGAGGATGCAAGAGAATTTACTGAAATGAAGATGCAGTATTTGATGCTTAGGTTTGAAAGAAGTATAGCTTAATAAAAATAAAACTTATGATTCTAGTCACTCACTTCAGAACTAATTTATGGTGCATTTTTCACATACTGCAAATGATGAACAACAGCCTTGGGTAATTGCTCTCCTTACAAAGTGTGGGAATCAAAGGATACATTTCAGATGTGTGGACATAGATATGAATATGTGTGGCCACACCAATGAATTGCAAATAGCCAACATAAGAGTCAATGATGTGCTGTCTTTGATAGATGTAGTGCTATTTATTTTCTCTTCTCAACAGGAGAAGAACACTTAATAACAGGATTTTTGGATTTACTTTTCAAACACAGATTTGAAAAGTAAATGTGGTTGTGTGCAAGTGTAATTGTTAACAAGGAGAACCGTGCTGCTCACTTACCAACTATTTTGATATCTAGATGTAACAGGTTTTGTTCACCAAAGCTAGTACTAGTTCTGGAACCTATTACAATCCAATTTGGTTTACAGATTCTAAACAGAGTCCACAGAAATTTGTGAAGGGTTAGGGAGCAATTCTTCACTTCTAGTTCAGCCGAGCCCTACATGACATTGCTGAAGAACAATTTTGTCCATCATTTTTCAAAACTAATTCACATTTTCCCTCTCATACTCCAGGTAAGCTGTGACTGCAAATACTGCTGTTTACAGCAAAATCACAAAGAGCATCACAGCCAAATGCTTACATGTGCTTCATCTTTCAAGGGGCCATGTAATCACCCTTCTGGAAGAGCTAACAGAGGTCACTTAAAGCCAGGAAGGCTGACAGAGATTTCCTTTATCCGTTATCTGAAGTTTAAGTGATCAACGCTCTGTAACAACACACAGGCTCTGAAAGGTTCAGTCTTCACTCTGAAAATGTTTTAGGAAGGCCTCAGCACTTCATAGGAGTAGACACATACTTGGCAGCAAACACCAAAGCAATGCCAAAGGGAAGCTGGTGCCACATCTGGCAGGACAAGGCCCCGTGTCTGTGTTAACTCATGCACTCCTATGGAGCTGACTACTGCAAAGCTTCCATGCAACTGAACAGGATTCTCATTTTAAGTAAGTAAGCCATGCATAGGTAAAATTCCAATCTGTGCGGGTTAAGGAGAAGATTAATATATACTTATTAAACTTCACCAAAAGATTTCTGTTTTTTAAGGCTCTGGTCAGAAAAGGAACAGTTTATTAGGGAAAGTTTCCAGTTAGAGGAGCTGGCTGCCTTCCTCAATCTTGTTCCCTGGTTCCCATGCTACAACCTTTGGCTGCTGTTACCAGGCTCGGAGTCTCCTGCCTTTGCTAGACATAAACATTTTCCAGAACTGGATCTCTTGTTTGAAAAACTGGTGTCCAGACTCTAGAAGGCTCAGTCTATGAAGAGTGTCCTCACAGAGGGGAAATTCAAATTAAATGGCAGCTATTATTTGTCTGCTTCCCTCTCTGTTCTTCCACCATCTATAGCTGAGCACAGGGAGCTCCACTTCAGAATTGATTTCCTTCCCTTTTGGGACTCCAGGCATATGAGCCTTAGTTACAGAGAATGCATCTCTGTGAGTTTAACACTGAATCAAGGATTCATCTTCAGACTGTAAATCACAACATGGCAAGAAAACATATGTTATTTGGAAACAAAAAGTTCCTTTGAATTTTTAAGGGCATTTGGGAGAATCTAACCTGCTTCTTAACTTCCTCTCTTTCCATTACTGTTCTGGAAAGTGTTATTAGCTGCTGGAAAGATCTACCCTGGTTAAGGCAAGCACTGTTCATTTAAGATTAATTGAAAGCAGTTAAATTAAACCACAGAATCATAGAATGGGTTGAGTTGGAAGGGACCTTAAAGATCATGTAATTATAATGTCCCTGACCAGGACAGGGACACCTGCACTAGACCAGGTTGCTCAGAGTTCCATCCAGCTGGCCTTAAACAATCTTTGGTCTACTGATAGCTGAAAGGAGAGACCAGCAAGGCTGGGCAGGCATGGTGGTAAGGCTGTATGTTTGATTTGGATGTTTGATTTGTACGCGGCTTGCTCAAACAAAGCCATGCCGATTGCCAGGGTATGAGACACCGCCACTGACCCCATTAGAGAGTGATAGAATTTAAAGCTCGGGTGACACTGACTGACCCGGTGTGTCTGACAGTTCAGTAATGCAGTTCAGTGCCTGCAAAACTGCAACTAAAAAATAGTTCAAACACACATTTCTTCAAGAAAATTAAGCAATATTCAGCAGCTTTGCTGGAAAAAACAGTAACTGTTCAGCTGTGGTCACTGCAACCATTTTTACTTGCAGGTTTTAGTGGAAAGCATCCCTGCCCAACAGGGTAGGTGCAATGAGCTGATCTTTGAGGTCCCTCCCAACTCAAACCAAAACCAGTCTACTATTCAATGAATCTATCATTTCTGGTTGCGAAGCGGGATTGATATCCAAGTTTCTAATGTGATTTAGGGCTCATTAGGTAAGACACACTGAATAGAGGCGTCCTCG